>JABUQX010077665.1:47500-90000 GCA_015478945.1 Trachelipus rathkii | reverse complement strand
TCTCTAATACGTTCATTCCTCATTTTATTAATTCTTCTCACACCTAGCATGCCCCTAAGATTGTCCATCTGAACACATTGAACTTTAGATCTATACTTCTTATTCCAGACCATAGTCTAGCTACCATACAATAACACAGGTAACAACATACCCTCATGTATAACTCTAGTGCACTCAAGACTTAGTCTCCTTACATTCACCAACGGTTTAATTGCCAGCCACCTTCCTGCTATCCATTCACAACTTTTCCTACTACACTCTGCATCATCCAGTTCCCTTTTCATCAACTTACATACCCTAAATATTTTAAACTCAGACACTTGCTCCAGCTGCTCATCATCTAACATAACTTCACACACTGAGGCTGTCCTCACTCACAGCCATAACCTTACTCTTATCGTTTACTTTTCCCAAACCCCTCCTTTTACATACCCTGCCAAAATCTCTCTCACCCAATCCTCTCAAACTCTCTTCAGACTCGCCACACAGAACCAAATCATCAGGCATACAATAGGTAGGGCGCCCTCCACTCCTCTCCATTCTCCATCATTCTAACACCATTTCCTGCCATCCCCACCTCGAATTCTTTCTTAACCCCATCCATATACACATTGAATAACCAAAGGAGACATAACACCCCGCATCGCTCCGCTATTAATCTTAAACCAATCACCATTGACACCATTTATTCTTGCACACGCTTCACTATCGTCATACATACTTTTGATTCCATTCAGAAGCCACCACCAACACCATATATCATAATACCTGCCATAAAGCTTCTATTAACTCTTATCATACGCCTGTTGTAAATCCATAAGAGCCTAAATATAATTTATTCTTCTTCCTCCCTCATTTTTCTCAATCATTTGTTTCAATGTAAAGATTTGATCCCACACATCCTCTACCACTTTCCTAAACACCTTGTTCTTCACCAATCAGTCCCTCAGTCACTCGACACTTTCTTTCGACAAAATACCAGCATATACCTTCCCTACAACACTCAATAAACTTATTCCCTATAATTTCTACAGTTCCCACTTTTTCTCCCTTACCCTTGCCGAGGGTACTATTACCCTTCCTCCTCAATCCCCTTGGAATATACCCTCCATAAACGCTTTATTTTTAACTTCCAAATCCAATCAATCACCATCTCGCCTCCGCTCTTGATCAAATTTCTTTAGTAATTTCATCTATACCTACCAGATTTACCATTTCTTCAGCTTTTTCTCACCTCCCATTACCTCCTCCCTTGCCGCCTCATCCCCTATACCTATTCCTTCTCTTGCACCATCAAAACCACACACATTCACTAACACCTCATCATTACTGTTAATATTGTGCAGATTTTCGAAGTGTTCTTTCCACACTCCCCTCACATCCATTTCATCAGTTACAAAAGCACCATCCCTATTCATTATTCTAAGCAGATTCCACTTATTCTCATTCTTAACCTTTCGCGCTTCCTTCCAGAAGAGCTTCCTATTTCCTTGTATGTCCTCATTCATCCTCCTTCCAAACTGTTCATTTACCTCTTGTTTTCTCCTACGTATACACCTTTTAGTATTTCTTTTTTCCTCCTTATATAATTCCAAGCATCTTTCTTTTGAAACTTCATCATTTGCTTTTAGTACATTCAACCACGCTTCTTTTTTACCTTTAACCGCTTTCATCACCTCTTCATTCCACCATTCGCTGTTAACATTCTTACTCCCTACTTTAGCACATCCACACACTTCCTTTGCACTACTAACAATTGCTTCCTTCATTTGCCCCCAGATTTGTTCAGTATCAACTTGTTCACATTCAACCGATTTACTAGCGAGCGCTCTTATATACTTATCCTTATTCTCTTGCTCACTTAACTTCTCACTCTTAATTTTACCTACTTCCTTTCGTATCACCTTCCTCTCCATCCAAGCCCCAACTAACTTAATTTTACATAGAACAACATAATGATCCGATAATATCCCATTCTAAACCCCTCACTGCTTTAACATCCAACATGCTACATTCACTTCTTCACCAACACAAATCAATCATACTTTTCACTTCGATACCATCTCTACCTACACCAACTCTAGTATACTTATGTATATATATATATATATATATATATATATATATATATATATATATATATATATATATATATCTTCTTTATCTTTATTATATATATATATATATATATATATATATATATATATATATATATATATATATATATATATATATATAACAACCTTATATATATATATATATATATATATATATATATATATATATATATATATATATATATATATATATATATATATATATATATATACATATAACCTCCTTTGACTCCAACACTCCATGCCTATATATATCATAAAATCAAGCTATTAACCAAAGGCCTTTTTTATGTCTCAAAATTATATTTTGCTAATTTTTAGACGCTCTAATTTTAAAGGAGAGAAATTAATATATAGTTTTTGTTCCCATAGCTTAAAATAAGAGTTCCTCCAAATCGTCGACAAAAATATAGTTACGTCAAACAAAAAAGTCCAACAAAAAAGTCAAACATTTAATTTCATTATATGATGAAACATTGTTTAATATTTAAGGTGACAAATTGCTTTTTTTAAATATCCATCGATAAAGGGTGTTGGAGTGGAAATTTTTATATCAGCACCTTTAGTATTTTTAAGTTTTTTTTTTTACTCTATACACTTTTGAAACTTTATTATAGCTTGCCAGAACCGAAGTGAGGTTTGCCAAACCTTCCAAAATTGGGGGTGATGCTGTGGAGTCCATACTTAATGTTGTAACCTCAAATCTTTAGGAATCTTTTTTTTTTTTTAGCCAATTGGGCTTTGTATACCGAGTTTTTGAAAATCGATAATTGTTGGGTGCAGGTCACCGTCTGATTTGTCAGAGATTGCTTCTAGGCGCATTTGATGACAAAGACGAAGGAAAAAAATGAAAAGCTGCCCTCGACCCTCGCCGATTTTCATGAAAATTGGCATATAAAGTCATCTTCTCACAAAACTACTATCCTAAAAATTTGAGGTTCCAAAACCACCTATTTTGGGGGCTTCGGCAAACCTCACTTTCTTCATAGATTCATAACTCCGGTTCTACTTAAACTAGAATAAAATTTCAAGGTACTTATTAAAAGATAAAAATTCTATCAAAGTGCATGGAGTCAAAAGACCTATCAAATTAAAATTATTATAGGGTGTTAAAATAAAATTTACCCCTCCAACACCCCTTGTCAACGGATATTTAAAAAAAAAAAAAAAAAAATTATCTCCTTAAAGTTCATACATTGTTTTATCATGTTATGAAATTAAAGTTTGCGATTTTTGTTTGAAGCAACAATTTTTTTTTTTTTTTTTTTTTAATGGAAATTTTATGAAAAAATGAAAAGTTAGTGAAAAATCCCAATTTTATTTTTAAAAATAATTTTAATAAGAAATGTGACATAAAATTATTAAAATAAATGTATTATAAAAAAAAATAACATTTGTGAAAAGGAATCCATTATTATTGCAATGGGGTACTCCAAACCCAGTCACATCTCTGCTTTATCTTCTAAAAATATTTTTTAAATGTTCTTGAGATTCACTGAATATCAATTTATGCTTTATCAAAGGCATAAATTATTTTTAACCCTGGTATAATGGTAGGAGCTTTTGAGTTTAAAAGAATGTTTTTTTTTTTTTTTATCAACTCGTACTTCATTCTCAACATTGGGAAAAGCGTGGTCATTTTTTTTTTTTTTTTTTGCTGATGCTGAAAATTTATATAAAATTCTTAAAGAGTAATTTTCAAAAATACTCGCATAATTTATTTCCTACGCAATTGCAAGACGCATAGTGGTGTATCACATCTTTTTCTTCCACGGCACGCCAGTATCATAAAATCTTCTGGGCTTTTATGTATCAAACTTCACAAAATTTTGGCTTGTTTTCCAGTTGTTGTTTGGGATATGTGTTTTGAGTCTTTCAGTGTCAAATGGAACGATTTTATGAATATCTTGTGTATCATACAATGTTGCACATTTTGAATACCTGTTCTGCCAATTTTCTTTAGTTCTCACGACTTCTTTGGAGATGTAGATGTAATTTCTTCCCATGATATTTTCTACACAGTATAAAAAACTCTCCGGGGTTAATAACTGATCTTTATGAAGGCTTGATGATTCCCCTAATTTCATCACAAATGTTTTTCCTAATGCTGGTTGTGAAAAATTCCACTGGCATAATAAGTTGTCCTCAATATGATGGCAAAGATGGATAAAATTCTACTTGTTTTTGTACTGTACAGCATAGCCATCACTAAAATGAGTAATTTTATTGATATTAAATTTTTCTTTAAGTTCTTTAATTTTACCTTGAAATCAGAGGCTATGGAGGTGAAATACTTTAATTAATCACTAATAAATCAAAAACTGTCATGTAGTGTACTATCTTGCCCGTAATATACAACCAGATTTACTGTACCTTGATAATTATCCCAATGGAAGCCCTGACTGATATCTTGTAAAATAAAAAGTTTAATTTTCCGAAAAGTCTCTTGAGTATTTTTAATTCATTATTAGGGATTATTTTAAATTTTTTTTAAGGCAGTTAGATTGTGGTTTTGCAATAAAGTCATGCCTTGTTATTAATTCATATACTTTTTCAGCCAGTAACTCTATAAAGTCATCAGTATTTAATTTTGTATGGTAATTAAATTTGATCTGATTTAATGCAACAATCTTTCATATAAAGTTTCAATTGTTTATTTAAGTAACTTACCAATTTTATGACAGTTTCTACAATGTTTGACCTTGCAACTTGGATCATCTTTTTGACACACTGATTTCTGTAGTAAATCTTTGTATCTTAAATGTTCCATTCCAATTGCAGACACTATTAACTTAGGATTCTTGGGGTGTACATACACATACACATTGTGAGTACCCTTTGCATCAGCCATAACATGTTAGTGATCTTAATTTTACAAATGTTGAAAATCCACTTTTGTCAATACAAGGCTCCTTGTATTTGATATAGCTATTGCTTTGAAAAAAAAACATTTAATTTCATATCACATTTCTGATTAAAATTATTTTTCAAAATAAAAATAAAATTTCTTTCACTAATTTTTCATTTCGTCAGAAAAAAATGCATTATTTTGAAGAGCAGGATATGACATATCCGCATCCACGTTATGGATGAAAATCGTATCCCTGTTCTAGTCCACATTTTCAATAAATTTTAAATCACTCAATGTGTACACAGCTTTAGAGTTTTGATTTGGCACGAATAAAACTACAGTTAGGATTACAAAATTATTGGTGTATTTTGTATGATCTTTATTTCTATTATAAAATATTTTTATTTTTTACATTATTAAAATATTTTAATAATTATTGTGTTTAAACCTTCCTATTAAAATTACATCTTAATTTATTTCGTAACAGATTTGGACAGCAAAAAAAAAAAAAAAAAAAAAAAAAAAGAATCTCTTGTACTATATTTACTTAAGATACTTAATTAAATCGATAATTAATTAGTATCAGTTGAATTAAACTCTGTCTATAACTGATATACATTCACAAGTAAGAATAAAGATAGGAGGGTAAAAGCTTGAAGAATGACTTCCCAATTTTCCCATATTTAGTTGGAAGACAAAAAAATTAACATTCACCACACAACCTTTATAGTTTGGTGTAACCTATCATTCATGGTAAGGGATTGCTGCTCTTTAACTCCTCAACTACGATTGGTTATGACCAATCCTTAACTTTAATTTGAGTCAATAGCGATAGCATATGGATTAGTCCTCATTTGAAAAATTGCTGGTCTTAAATGAAGGCAAATATTGTAGAAGAAAAGAGAGGGAAGTTCTTCCAAAGTTTTTAAAGTTTAACAAATGTAAATCGAGGAAGAGCTTGATGCATATTTTATCGAAATATGTTTTAAGTAATTTTCCTACAAGTAAATGGGTTTTTGTTATCTTTCGTAATGACTTCGTTTATGTTGAAAGACCTAAAGATACAACTTCGTATCTAGTTGTTTCGCTGCTTAAGTCGCCTCTTCGCCTTTTAGAAAGCTATGTTTTACGCGTCCTGCTTTTGTGACTAAGAACCAATAATGAATAAAATTGTTAGAAGCTTTTTTAACTTATCTCTATAGTGAGAAGAGTTAAAAAAAAAACTTTTGTTATTGGATTTTTTTTATTAATTTTATTCAAAATTTCACATTAATATATTTATAACATTCGTTGGAAATCACAGCAGTTGAAATAATTTTTGAAATTTAAAAACATCTGTTTAAAAACTTTGTTACAATTCACATCTATGGAGTAAAGTTTTTTTTACGATGAAATTTATGTAATAAAACCTTGTAATTCTTGTCTGTGAAAAGAAATCTATGAAACTAAAATCATGTCATTTTGGCCCGAAATCATTTTGCAAAATATATAACGAACCAAATCCAAAGATATTTGCATAATTTGATAAATAATTTTAATTATATATATATATATATATATATATATATTATATAATAACATATATATATATATATATATATATATATATATATATATATATATATATAAGTTGGAATTTCATCGTTATAAATATATATATATATAACAACATATAACATATTATATATATATATATACTGCCTCTTCTGCTGCTGCTAACATATATATATATATATGCGCTACATATCATAACTTATATAACTGTTGTCTTCACTCGATCTATCTTCACTATATATATATATATATATATATATATATATATATATGCTGCTCACTCACTCATATATATATATATATATATATATACTCATATATATATATACATATATATATATATATATATATACTCCATATATATACCACTACGAATAATTCAATACCTCTGCAGGCAAACTCGGGAGGACTGATGGGAGCAAACGATAAAGGAACATTTATTGTTAAATAAGCTGTGTTTCGTATGACGCTTCGTTTCAAAGTTACGGATTGATGGAAGGTAAACCACGTGATGATGTTTGGCACGTCGTTTCGTAACCGGAGATTTTGGTATTCTAATGTTATGTATGCACTCTCTATCTGTGTACTTCGAGGGTTAATAGAGGTAACCAGGATACTGTTAAACAACGTATGTGTTTTGACGCGAGGTTGTAAAGCAAACAATGGTAGCTTGTTATGAAATCATTTATTGGGGGAAAATTACAGGAGGTGTTCAAGTGTCTGCCCTGTACCTGATTACATTCGTTACATCGCCGTGCCATTGCCTGTCGGACTCTGCCGAACATGCTCTCACTGTGTCTGATTTGATCAAACGCAGTGAATATTCGCTGAATCAGTTCCCTCTTACTCTCTTGTGTTGACTGGGTTAATGTACGCAGACCCCTAAAGAAAATAATCTAGGGGCGTGAGGTCGGGCGATCTTGCAGGCCACGCAACGGGTCCCCCTCTCCCTATCCATTTGTCAGTGTAGACTCTGTTCCAGATGCGCCCGTACTTGGTGGCTGGAAGTGCGCTGGAACGCCATCATGTTGGAGCCACATGTCTCTGGATTGCAAGGGGTATGTCGTCCATGAGCTGCGGAAGCATGTTCTGGGTAAGTTGCAGGTACACCCAGGTCCATCCAAACGAGTGTGGGAATGATGATAGGTCCCAGCAGATAATCCCAAGAGTTTCACCTTTAGTGTTTATGGTACATTTCGCCTGGTGAACTGATGAACATTGCGTGCGGATTGTCCTCGTCATATGTGGCTGTTTCTGCTGTTGAGTAGCAATCACAGTACGCCTCATCAGTAAATAAGACATGTGCAGGAAGGGCTTGGATTATCGATGCCAGTGAGACCCACCAGTATAAATCAGCACCCTGTGCAGGCTGCAGCCAGGCTGTTTAAGTCTCCATGCTTTCTGTAGGTGGTATACATGGAAGCTTTGCTCTTGAAGACCCGAGCCACAGACGACTGATTTGAACCCATGGCATGGGCCATGCGCGGTTGCTAGTCGACGGGTCGTTGGCGACTCTCTCAAGCACCTCTTCAAACGCAGGAGGCCCTCGTATTACGCGGTCTTCCCCCAATGCACCGGGGACGAGAAGGGTCCCATTATCTCGAAAGCACTGATGAAGGCGAGCAAACATTGTATGTGGGAGTGATTTCTGTGTGGCAGGAAACCGTTCCCGGTATATAAGTTGCGCTCTTCGTCCATTTCCGTTCGCCGCACGGTAACACATTATCATGTCTGTTAACTCGGGAAAGAGTGTAGTGATCCATTCGTAATCGATGCCTACACGTACTGAATCAATGATGAATTGGACAAAAGGTAAAGTATTGCCACGTGTTTCCGAAGGACTTGAAGCGTAACTGTTGCAACACAAACACATTAAAATTGAAGTAACCTAAATCGTCGGTAACCTACATGCGACGCGTCACACAGCATAAACTAGTGTACCTTACATCATCAGTAACTTTGAAACGAAGCGTCATACAACATAAGTTATTTAACAATAAATGTTACTTATCGTTTGCTCTATCCAGCCCTCCGAGTTATTCGCAGAGGTTTTGAATCACCTATATATATATTATATATATATATATATATATATATATATATATATATATATATATATATATATATATAAATATATATATATATATATATATATATATATATATATATATATATATATATATATGATAAAAAATGTGATACCAGGCCTAACTAAATACACTAAACTTATTAAGCCCTTACCATATGAACTTAGATGTCGTCCTTATTAATAGCGGTGAAAATATAATGGAGTAATACACAAGTACAGAAAATAAACAATAATTTGCAAGGTAGATACAATCGTATCTAGTTATGCTACAAAAGAAACTATACTCAAAGGTTAACAATTTATAAACAAAATAAATGCTATGCACAGTCCACGATCGTAAACTTCTACATAGTATACAAAAACACCCTACAAATATAGTAGTTCTTACAACATTATCCACTTCTTTAGTTTACTCTAATAAAGCATGAATTAAAAACACTTACAATAAATGCACCACCTATCCAATACTTGTTATTTGTCCACCTCTTTTTGTTCCACCGCTATCTTACATCAGCCCCAATCTTCTCTCTTGTTACGATACCCAATACATTAATATAATCTTCTATCGATATAACATAACTTTAATTCAATACTTTACTCTAAAGTTAACAACTGAAAAAAGGAGAAAAAAAAACATAAATAAATCATTACAACAAAATATCAAAAACGTAAAGTAAACTCTACACTACGATCTAATCTACAGCCTGACTTTGGTCCGGCACACTAATTAATAATACTATTGAAGACTACTTTTATTAATCCTTTATCCATGCAGAGGCTTCCTTCACAAACCACATATGTAGACAAAAAATAATCGTATGTATATAATAGAATACATATTATAATACCTTGCAATGACAAATAAAGATTACAAACCCATTTAATGTTTTAAATGATAAAACAAAATGAAATTTTACAATCTATAATTATAATAGTATAATTAAATTTTTTTGGAATTTTCATTAAAGAAAACGCGTTTTTGTTTAATTCAACTATTTGTTCACTACATAATATTTCGCACCTTAAAAGCGAAGCTATTATACACTAAAACGAACTTATCTTATTGGGTTACGTTATGCACTAAAGCTTGGTCCTGTTGTTTAGTAGATGAAGCGGTTGTCTCTGAAGGCGAATCAACAACTGATTGAGGAACCATCTGCGGAGTCGAAGAGTGTATGGCAGGAGTAAGACGACTAATCGAAACGACATCTGTTCGTCCATCAGGAAGTTATATTTTGTAGCATCGATCCATTCTTTGAAGAATCTTATAAGGGACATAATAAGGTGCTTCAAAACTTTTCCGAAGCAAGAAAACATGAGGACAGGTTTCAAGTTCAGTAGGAATGTATGATGATGTACTGGAGGAGTGAAGGGGTGGTAGCTGTCGAAAATCCAGTTGTTTCATGTGAACCATAAATTTTTCCATGAAGTCGTTGCAGGAAGCTATATTTTTGGGTGTTTGAAGAAGTTCTAGAGGACAAAGTTGTTTTCCGGTTACTGTTTGAAAAGGAGAATCCGGGATCATCAGGAATGCAACGAAGAATTAGCATGATGACAGGAAGAGAGTAACTAGTTTTGTTTCCGCTCTATGATAGCACTCTTCAGAGATCGATGAAATCTTTCGATTTGACCATTTGTTGAAGCATGATGAGCGCTTGTCCGGAGTCTATGAAATCCAATCAATTTTAATAGTTCGGTGAAAAATTCTCCTTTAAACTGAGGTCCTCTGTCTGAGATTACATATAAAGAGGGATTCCAAATTTTGATATCCATTGCATGAAGGCAAATATGCGACAGATTTTGAAGTCGTATTCACTAGAAGAATTGCCTCCGTCCACTTAGTGTTCTTGTCGATGCAGGTGAGAAGATATCTGAAGACTAGAGGTTAAGTATCGGTGAAGGAGGATGGAGGTAATGGTACCACGATGTCAATAAGTGTTGTTTCAAATCGCTGTGACTGGGTTTCCGTGGAAGCAATAGGTGGCTTAGTATGACGCTGAATTTTTGATAGTTGGCACTGTTGACAAGAACGAACCAAAATTCTGATGTCACGATCCATATTAGGCCAGAAATATCTAGTCTTGATAAGACGAAGAGAAGCTTTTATTCATGGATGGAGACATCTGATGAAAATTGTTGAAAATTTATTCACGACAAAGTTTTGGCAAAAATGGTCACGGAAAAGATGATGAGGTATCGCACCATATTTGGAGATTAGGTTGTAGAGGGTAATACTGAAGACTAGGCTGAAAACTGGTAGTTTCTTCATCTGTTGATTGAAGTTGAGAGATAGCAGGTAAATCGATGGCATCTACTGTTACCGAGGATATCCGGGAAAAAGCATCCGCCACAATGTTATCTGCTCCCCTAAGGTAGGTCATTGAAGAGACATATTCTCTCAAGATGAAGATGACGTTGCTGCCGATCACTTTGTGTTTGATTCCTACTATAGAAAGCTGAAACAAGAGGTTTGTGATCAGTGCACAAGAAGATATTTCCTTCCAACATATGATGCTTGAAATGAAGAACAGAATAGTAGGTTGCTAGAAGTTCACGGTCAAAAGCTGAGTATTTACGTTGTTGTTCTGATAGCTTTTTGCTGTAGAAATCTATTGGTACTGATTGTCCATCAACCATCTGATGAAGGGCTGCTCCTATAGATGTCTGAGTTTGACTATAATCTGTTACACGTTGAACATGGGTTACATTTGGAAGAGAAAATGGATGAGTTGTGGCGTTTTCAAGTTGATTCTTGATTTCAATAAAGGCCTCTTCTCCTTCTTCTGTAGTCCAGATAAGAGACTTATCTTTTGGATGGTGTTTTACCTTAAATAGGAAAGACTAGTTTTGCAAAACAAGGAATAAAACGGCGATATTATCCAATCATTCCCAAGAATCTTCTAAGGGCTGGTGAGTCTCGAGGAAGAGGGTACTTGGAAATCTTGTATGTCTTTTGTGAAGGGGGGGAAATTCGATCTGAAGAAATATGGTATCCCATATAGGTGAGAGATGACCTGAAGAAGTCACATTTTTCTAAGGATATTTTAAAAGATTTTCTTGAAGCTTGAAAACTGTTTTGAAATGTTCTCCATGTTGTTCTGGAGATCATGAAAAAATTACCAAGTCATCTAGATCCCATATGTAAACAAATTGAAGATTTCTTAAAATAGAGTCCATTATGAGTTGAAAAGTAGGCCCAGCATTTTTCAAACCAACTGGTAAAAAGTTGTTGTTATGACGGTCTTTTCAATGTCCTCCAGTCGTATTGGAATTTGGTGATATGCCCTCTGAATGTCTATTTTGCTGAAGATTGTTGATCCATGAAGACGCTGTGAGAGACTTTGAATGTGAGGAATTGGATACCCATCTCTTTTAGTTATTGCATTTGAAGATCTGTAATCACCACAAAGCCTCCAAGTTCTTGGGATTTTCTTTGGCACAGGATTGAGAGAAGAAGTCCAAGAATGCTTTGAAGATAGGATGATTCCATTCTTCAAGAGAGCGTCAAACTCAGCTTTTGCTGCTTTGAGTTTATCTTCAGGAAGACGTCGAGGTCTTGCAAACACTGGAGGAGAATCACCAGTCTCTATGTAATGAACAGGTCCTTTTGGATTAAATTTGATGTTTGTCAAGTCAATAGGGGATGTTATTGTTAACAATGGAGACTTCTGAAACAAAAATGAGCTATTGGAGTCTTCAATGTTAGCGTTTTTGTAATGAAGGGACTTCTTCGAAAGAAACTTGAAGAGGTTCTAGAAGAGAAGTATTGTGTGTTGTAGAATTTTCTTTCCACAATCGATAATTGAATTGTAATGGTGTAAAAAATACATACCCAAGATTGGCATTGCGATATCAGCTACTATGAAAGTCCAATGAAATTCTCGACGAAGCTTCCTGATTGTTATATGTCTATATTTCACCATGATATTTGATAGGCTAACTATTGGCTGCGGAACAATTGACGTTAGTAGAAAATATGAACATGTTGGCTACCTGTAATATAAGCCCTTATTTTTAACTTTTAAAGGATTTAAAACTGACATAACTTTAGGCTTTATTGAGCATATAATTGCTATTACATTGTTATCCAGTATATTTAGTCAAAATCACGATTACATTTTTTCTTAATGATAATAATAATAATAATAATAATAATAATAATAATAATAATAATAATAATAATAATAATAATAATAATAATAATAATAATAATAATAATAATAATAATAATAATAATAATAGTACAATCATCCCTCCTTCAAGGGATTTAAGCAATGGTAAAAAGCTTATGAATTTTGAATACATACAAAGTGATTTCACAAAACTGAATATAATCTTTTATTCAAAAATTCTATAACTTTATAAATTTAGTCGATCCACTGGTCTTCGCACACGAGTAGACCTTCGTAATTCAAATGGGTCTTCATCGGGGGTAGATAAAGTCTTGGTGCCCATCTCAGGTTCATTTGAAGTGTCTGCATCCCGCTCTCCAGCATCATTAGATTCAATCAGCTTATGTCCATTGTCAATATCACTGGGCAGAAGAGGTGAATCATCAGTACAGGGCTCAGACACATTTTCACTAGGAGAAGTAATTACCTTTGGACAAGGTGAGAGGTCCTTAATAGAAACTGTATCCTCCCTTCCATTGTCGAATCGAATATGAGCATATGTAGGAGTAACCTCCAATAGTTTCACCTGTTCAACTAATGGATCATCCTTGTTTCTAATATATTTACGTAAATATATTAAGCTTTGGGGAGTAAGCCAACTAGGTAAACTGATTCCTGTCGTACTACGACGAGGGAATTTAAAGAAACGCTCATGAGGGGTACAATTTGTGGCAGTACACAAAAGAGATCGAATGGAATGGAGGGCATCAGGAAGAACTGATTCCCAACAGGGGCCAGCAATTTTTAGAAGCCAAAGCCAAAGAAATGGATTTCCAAACCACTCCCACATATCTTTCACATTGAGCATTTCCAGTTGGATGGTAGGGAGTACTCCTACTGGAAGAGCTATACCCCTCTCAAAAAGAAACTGCTTCACAGCAAAAGACAAAGCTAGAACCACGATCCGAGTGCACGTAAGCAGGCATGCCAGTTAAGGTGAATATTTGAGTTAAACAAGAAATTACTGTATGGCAGAAGTATCTCGACAAGGAAGTGCAAAGGGATAACGCGAATACTCATCCACCCCAATGAATAAATATTTATTGAGAGATTGAGAGATTAATGGTCCTTTAAAGTCTATACTCAGTCGATCCATAGGATTCATAGCCTGAATAAGAGTGGTAGGCTTTGGTCTGAAGAACTGTGGTTTCAATCCAGCACATACATCACATTGTGATACAATACGTTTAATTTCATCCAAGGAGTAGGGTAAGTTGCGACTCCTTATAAAATGTGACATTCTTACAACACCAGGGTGACATAAACCCCTGTGTAGTTCAATTAAATCAAATACAGAAGCAGCAGAACAAAAAGCTCTACTCATTGCATCGCCAGCAATATTTAACTTCCCAGGTCGATGTACAATCTCATATTTGTATGACTGGATTTCAGTACGCCATCGCATAATTTTTTCATTCTTGATTTTTCCTTTGTGGTTCTGACTTAACATGTACGATATCGACCGCTGATCAGTTATTAATTTAAAAGGCCTAGCTAACAGGAAATGTCTCCACTGTCTAATAGCTTCAACAATAGCATAGCACTCCTTCTCAAGAGAACAATGATTTTTCTCCGAGGAGTTCAGAGTGCGAGAAAAAAAAGCTACTGGCCGTCCTTCCTGTTGCAGGACTGCTCCAATACAGCTATCAGATGCATCCGTTTCTACTGTGAATTCTAGAGTTTCTTCAATATGCATTTTCACAGCATTAATAATAGAAGTTTTTAAGGTGTCAATAGCAGCCTTAGAAGTCTCACCCAGAGGAAATGATACATCGATTAAGGGGCGAATTTTTTTTTTTTTTTTGAGAAATTGGGAATCCATTTTGCATAATAAGCAAACAAACCAAGAATCCTATCCAATGACTTTTTATCCTTAGGATATGGTAAAGTACGTATGGGATCTAAACGAGCAGGGTCAGGACGTAATTCATGCTCTCTAATTTCATACCCTAAGACACGTATAGAAGTTTGAGAAAACCTAGATTTTTCCATATTGAGAACCATACCACACTCTTCAGCTGCTCTAATAAATCGTCTAAGATTGACATCATGAGATTGTTTATCAATTCCGCAGATTGTTAAATCATCTAAATAGCAAAAAGTGTCCCTCAAATCATACTTGTCAATAAAAGTATCCATCACCCTCTGGAAAGCAGCAACACCATTGGTAAGTCCAAAGCTGAGTCTATTAAATTCATACAACTTTCCACAGGCTTCAAATGCAGTGTATTTCTTATCATCTGGGTGCAAAGGCACCAAGTGATATGCTGAAGTTAAATCGATAACAGAATATACAGAGTACTTTGCAATATTATTAACCAAATTTTCAATATTTGGCAATGGATAAGCATCAAGATATGTATATCGATTCACAGTAGTTGAATAATCTATAACCATCCTCTTCTTGGAATTATTTTGAGTAATCACAAGTACCTGGGCTCTCCAGGGGCTCTGAGAAGGTCGTATAATCTCTTCCTTTAATAAACGCTCTATCTCTCTCCAACTTAATGAAGTTCACATCAGATGAATTGTATCTTCGAGAAGGGGTAGCAATAGGCTTCACATTAGGAGTTAGATTCTGAAAAATTCGAGGTGGTTCAATGTTTAAGGAAGTTAAACAACTAAACTCCATTGTAGGCAAAGGACCCCCAAATCCCCAACTAATAGATTTATGATTCTTTAAGAAAGGGAGTCCCAGAATAATGTCTTGGCACAGTCAGGCATGATTAGCATCCTCACATTCTTATATTCTCGAATTTAGAGTCAGATCAATACAACAAATGCCTTCCACTTTTTGACTAAACCTTGAGGTAGCCATAGTTATCATACCATAATAAGGGACAACCTTGAAGCAGTGCTGTTTAGCAACACTTGATGAGACAAAATTTTCACTGCTCCCCGTATCCAAAAGAGCATTAAAAGTATTATGTCCAATTATCACTTCCACCACAGAAGAAGTTAATCCTAAAGTAGAACAAGAAGACTCTACAATTGTCATTAGTGTAGCAGTAGGAACACTTGCTGATGTTCCAGGATTTGCAAAATTTTCACTCTTAGGTCTACGACATACCGATGAAAAGTGTCCCTTAATTTTACAATTATGACATATGGCATCCCGAGCAGAACACTTCTGCCTTGAATGAATTTTGGAGGACCCACAAAAGAAACATTTCCAAGGTCTCACCGCAGCTCCAATGTCCTGGAACATTCCAGCAGCTGCAGTACCTTCGTCAGAATCAACTATTCCAGCTTCAGAAAATTTGTTAGAAGAGACACGTAGATCAGCTGTTTTAACATGAGCCAACGCTATGTTAGAGAGATAACTCTGGGAATCTTTACCAGCAATTTCCAGAGCTCTAGCCTGCTCCACAGCGTCATCGAGAGATAAATTCTTATTTTCCAAAAGTCTTGTCCTAATAAGACTAGAGGACAACCCAGCTATAAAGGCGTCCCTAATACTTTGACTTCTATGTTCCTCAGCAGAGACAGACCTATAGTTACAATCAATGCAGAGTGAATACAACACCCTTACATAATCATCAATAGTTTCATCACTCTTCTGATGGCGGGTATACAATTTATGGCGGGCAACAACTTCATTCGGGGTTTTGATAAACAAATCTTTCAATTTCTTAATAGCATCACTGTAACGAGAGCAACCAGATACAACCTCAAAATTGTCAGATGATAAGGAATTAGCTAAAAGTCCCAAATTACAACTTTCGGAATCAGAAGCGATGCTTTCTTTGTACCTCTCAAAAATGTACAGCCAATGCTTAAAAATCTTCGGAGCCTCAGGAGATGAGGGATGTACTTCGAGTCTGTCCGGCCGAAGTCCACGTTCCATTTTGTTCGTAGTATCAAATTTCCAAGATTTAAAAAATTATTTGTACTTGTAATATAAGCCCTTATTTTTAACTTTTAAAGGATTTAAAACTGACATAACTTTAGGCTTTATTGAGCATAAAATTGCTATTACATTTTATCCTGCAAATAGATAAATAAATACATTACTAAATCATTCATAAATGATAATAATAACAATAATAATAATAATAATAATAATAATAATAATAATAATAATAATAATAATAATAATAATAATAATAATAATAATAATAATAATAATAATAATAATAATAGTACACTACCATTGAAGAAATTATGCTTGCAACTGAAGGGGAGGATCCAATATTGGGGATTTTGGGACCCCATTTTAGCCCCACCTAAAAATGGACATAAAATTCTTAATTTTCAGACAATTTTGATGGGGAAAAAAGCAAACCGCAGCTTTTTTTTTACCTCTAAAACGTCATATTCGGGTGTTTTTCTGTCTGTAGTCATTGTTTCGGCGTTTTCATTTTTTCCGAACCTAATTTTTTGACATTTTTTCGTATCAACTTCTACAATTTTTTTTCGAAATGACTTCAAACTTGAAATATGCATAAATGGGTCTATAACGCACAAAATGCACATTTTAGTTTTTGATTTTTGGAAAATTGTGCTCAGCAATGTCGAATTTCAAAAACCTACATTTTTTTTTTAATTGCTGAGCATAATTTTCCAAAAATCAAAAAACTAAAATGTGCATTTTGTGCTTAATAGACCCATCTATGCATATTTCAAGTTTGTCATTTTAAATTGAAAGTGATACAAAATCAGGTTCGGCGTGGCACAAACTACTGACCCATGCAGAAAACACCCGAAGTGACGTTTTAGAAGATAAAAGTTCGGTTTGCTTTTCCATCAGCCAATGCATTTATGTCCATTACAGCGGTCCCAAAATTCCCAATATTTAACTTCCACAATGTCAGGAAGAGGTATGCCAGTAGCACGTGGCTTGGCATTGATGGGTTGCTGGCGATTTAGCCAGCGACATCACCTCGCTCTTCTAGTTTTCCATTGGTGTAAGGGAAGAAGATCTAGAAGAGGGACACGACGAGGGTTGCATCTGCATGTTGCTGTTGCTGCTGCTGCTGCTGCTGCTGCTGCTGCTACTGCTGCATATGTAGTTGTTTGTGTAGTCGTTGCTGTTGACACTGCCATGACGGGCGGATGATACCAAAACGGCTAAATCACCAGCTAGTTCGCCAAGTTGATAAAGGGTAAGTGATGTCTGAAGCCAGAATTGCACGAATGGAGTGTTTTTAAGAATTGCGTTCTGATAATGTCTTCTCCAATCTTTAATTTGGTGCCATAATTAAGCATTTCTCGTAAATGCAGAGAAGGCTTGCTACTTAGGATTGTTTTGACATAAATTCGTTGAATAACTTCGTCTTACTCTTTTCGTAGATTGTAAAGACGGCTTTCTTCAAAGGTATGTTGGTCTGGGCATTAAGTTCTGTAGAGGGTATATGATCGACGACATCTATTGGAAGCTGGGAAACAGCGTGGAAGTATTTCGTCCTCTCCTAGTTAATTTTCCAAGATGGAACTGTGCCTCTAAAACTCGGAACCAAGTTGGAACTGACGTCTCAGAAAACACTGGTGGCTTCATCTTAATACCGGCAATAGTTTCCTCTTCGATCTGGTCCTCTGCTGGAGGCTGCTCGTTGTCTGAAGGCATCTTTTTGAGAGGGTGCTCTTCTGCTAGATTCACCAATTATGTAGTAGAGGAGTATAGTTTTACTTATCTTTCCTCTTTTTTCTTCCACTACATAGATTGTAAATGAGTTTTTGTTATTTTTCGTAATGACTTCGTTTACGTTGAAAGACCTAAAGACACAGCTACTTGGCTAGTTGTTTCGCTGCTGAAGTCTCCTCTTGGCCTTTTAGGAAGCTATGTTTTAGGCCTCCGGTTCTTGAGACTAAGCACTAATAATGAATAAAATTGTTAGAACCCTTTTTAACTTATCTCTATAGGGAGAAGAGTTAAAACAACTTTACGTATTGGATTTTTTGTTAATTTTATTCAAAATTTCACATTAATATATTTATAACTTTAGTTGCAAGTTATAATAGTTAAAATAATTTTTAAAATTTAAAAAAAAAATAAGTATAAAAACTTTGTTACAAATCACGTCTGTGGAAAAAAAAATTTTACAATGAAATATATGTAATAAAACCTTGTTGTAATTCTTGTCTGTGGAAAAAATCAACGAAACTAAATTCATGTCATTTTTGGCGAGAAATCATCTTGCAAGATATATAATGAACAAAAACCTAAGATATTTACATAATTTGATAAATAATTTTATAAAAAACGTTATAAAATAATAAAATACCTTACAATGAAAAATAAAGATTATAAACACATTTAATGTTTAAATGTTAAAATTTAAAATGAAATATTATAATCTATAAATGTTATAGCATATTAAATTTTCTGTCTTTTTGTTAAAAAAAACAAACAAACACATTTTAATCTTTAACTATTTGGTCTATATATATATATATATATATATATATATATACATATATAATATATATATATATATATATATATGTATGCCATATATATGCTCTCTAGCACCATGAACCTTAGAGCGCAGGATGGGTTGAGACTGGGATAATAGACTTATAAATTGTCCCATACTTTCTGAATCCCTTGACCCTCTTCCTCTGCGACGTGACATTGGTGCCCTATCTCTTTTCTATAGGTATTACAGGCAGGTGCTCGAGAATTGACCTCGGTATGTCGCCCTCTGGCAGCACGGTGGCGCCTCCTCACGCCGAATGTAGCTGGCCGTTATTAACGTCAGAATCGCTGATTGTGGTACCTCCTTTCAGTCATCTGGCGCGGTAGCTACTTGCAACTAATCTATTTTTTCCTGCAGTATTTAATCTTCCTCTTTAAGTCCCATACCAGCTGACTGAAAATTGCTGCGTTGAGATGGGTGGGTTTACCTTTTTCCTTTCCCTCCCTCCTCCTGCCTGTGATTGGTGACATCGTGTAAAAAAAAATTCCTAATTTAGCGGAAGGTAAAATCTAGCCACCTTTGGTAGATTTGGATTTGTGGTTAGTTTATTTAGATCTATAATTTTTAAAAGAGTTTCAATTTCGAAAGTATGTATGGTAGCATAGACAGTAAGCTTTAGAAGGTATTTCATCCTAATAGGCGTGAGGCAGGGTTGCACTCGGGGTTAGGGTTGGCTGAATTCAACTATTACATATATATATATATATATATATATATATATCTCATATATATATATATATATATATATATATATATACTCACTATATATATATATATATATATATATATATATATATATATATATATATATATATATATATATATATATATATATATATATATATGGTTTGCATTTACAGCTCGAGATTTTTATGTCTTCAAAATCGATTAGTCAGTATATCAATTGTAAACCCATTTCCATTTCAGTAAAAATATAAAGGCATAGTATGAGCAAATTTTCACCTGAAAGTGATTTCAAAAGGTGAAAGCCATTACCAATGAGAAGTTATTTGTTTGTGTCCAGTTACATTTAAACATTTATTTGTGAGTTTATATATTAAATTGTGGGCAGCCTGTTGTCGATACACAATGCGCTTAACAGCCTTTTGTAATCAATTTTCGGAAAATAGCAAAATTTTTTTTATATATTCTAATGAAGAGTATTACAAATAACCAGGCCCAAGTAAATCACACTCTTATACGCACCACGTCAAAATAGGCGTATATATATATCTCTTCTCAAGTTAGTCTGCTCAGATGGGAAACATGCTTATAAAGGTTAGGGCTGCCATCTATAAGGTTAGGGCTGGAAATGCATTTATAAGGCTAGGGGCTGTCATGCATTTGTGGTACCCAAGTTGGGTTAGGTTAAGAAGTTTGGTTTAGGTATTATTTAAAGTTAATTGCGTTTATTACCTTTAAATTACATATTTTTTACGTCAAAGAAAGAAAATATATATATATATATATATATACATATATATATATATATATATATATATATATATATATATATATATATATATATATATATATATATATCTCTCTTATATATATATATCATATATATATATCATATATATATTGTTAGGGGACGTAGGTACGAATGGAAAAAGGCAACCAACTAATAAAAAGAAAATAGAAACTGAGTTGAACAAAGGTAAAGAGAAGAGTTGGGTTGTCATATCTCAGCAGAAAGAAGGAGACCGTAACTGAGGACGGTGATGGGAAAATTTTAAAGGAGAATTTAGAAGGAGGATAAACCTTTCAAAGGTACAGAAAGCAGAAGAAAAATTAAACAATAAAAAGAATCCCGTGTTAGCTGGATTGCTGTCAGAACTCAAGAAATACTGTATCGACTTTATTTTCATAAGGAGTTTTTAAAAGACAGGACGAAATCAAAGGACAGTAATTTGTGGAAAATACGAATCAGATGTACCAGCGCCTCTCGTATTGATTAAGACGAACTTGACCCATTAGTAAAATTACAAATTACAAATGGACCAAAACACAATCGTTTTAGCAGCAGTGATGGTATTGGGTATCAGTTAGAAAATTAATAAGTGTGAATCCTGTAGTAGATATTTTTACGTAAGAAATCGGGTGAGTTTTAAAACCTGAGTAAATTGTTAAACATTATTTGCCATATTGAGCAAAGACTACAAAAGAGAAAACGAATTCAAGGTAACTTAATGTTATATACTTATTTTTTGACTAAATTGATACTCATCGTTGCTATAGTGTTGTTGTGTACGTATCAATTTTTTAAACATTGCCTTGATCGTAACAAAAGTTTGTAAATATTACTACTCATATTTTTAGGAGCGAGGGCATTTTTTTTACGAAGATTTGTTTACTGGAATAACAAAGTTGAGAGTCATTCCCTTCGAGGACAAAATCGTGACAATTATATGTTGAGAACATATTTTAAAAGGTTGAACTTCGATATATGCAAAATATGGTTAAAAGTAAGAATATTTTAGTGAAATCTATTTAACTATTGCACTTAATATTTGATATACGTTTAGAGTAGGAATATTTTGGTAATTTACTTAGCAAATTTCGTAATGTGTGATATAGGTCTATAGTGAAAATATTTTAGTAATTTATTTAATGGATGTTCGTAATATTTAAAATGTTTATGGTAGGTTTATATTTGAAGATGTGTTAAAGCGAGGTACTACTTAGTATTTAAAATATATGTTAATGTTTGTTCGTTTTGTTTCTTCCATTTTTGGTTTTGGTGGATGCATCATAAGGGGTAAAGAGTTAAGATTTGGAGAGTTTAACTTGTTTTCATAGAGGGTTTTATTAATTGTGTTCACTAAATTCGTTTCATTATATATATATATATATATATATATATATATATATATATATATATATATATATATATATATATATATATATATATATATATATATATATATATATATATATATACTATACTCTACTATTGATGAGTATGTCCAATGTAAACACTCAATATATATATATATATATATATATATATATATATATATATATATATATATATATATATATATATATATATATATATATATATATATATATATATACTATATATATATCGAGAACTTGGCATGACCAGAATGTAAACTTTACCATATACCATATATATATATATATATATATCGATATATATATATATATATATATATATATATATATATATATATATATATATATAAGTAGTATGGCCACAGTTTGACCTCTACAACCTTTTCGATAGGAAGGAATATAGAATGTTGTCTTCAAACTTGAATATAATCTATATGGGATAAGGTCAGATCCATTGAGAAATTTTCAAGTCATGGGATGTGGCCTTATATAGGGGAGGTCACCCCGAGGGTGAACATAAATATTGCGTTTACATGTGGCGTGATCAGCGTGAGTGAGTTTAGGCCTAACGAGCGTTTGGGCGACTGCCTGGAGGTCAAACAGACCGAAGGTCTGTTTGATCGACAGAGGCGTGCGCATACATACATTATTATTATTATTATTGCGTCGAAGGTTCGATTTCCGAAGGAAATCGAATCTGATGAAAAACTGATCCTGCCAAAGGGATCAGTTTCTACCTCCGACTTTGGATTCCCGCCGAGGTTTCTTCTTCACCTCCGGTTCTGAGTGTGATATATATCTACTATACATGGGTTAGAGTTATCGTATGAGGTTAAAATTTGGAGGGGTGTTAGGTGGGTAACCTCGTCGTAAACGTGGTTACGTCCCAAAGATCCCCGAAGGGGGGCCCACCCTTTAAAAATCAGTGTTCGTAGTGGCTGGAAATTTGGTGAAGGATTCAGAGTTGAATTCTAGAAAGACTTGGTATGAATCTGAAGTTGAAAACCGGCTCGGTGCTGGAACCACTGCGGTGCTTAGTTAATAAACATTCGTATAGCAACAATGTTGATGTCTTTATATAGGTTATCGAGGTCGTAATCTCGAATATGA
This sequence comes from Trachelipus rathkii, assembly GCA_015478945.1. Lineage (NCBI taxonomy): Eukaryota > Metazoa > Arthropoda > Malacostraca > Isopoda > Trachelipodidae > Trachelipus > Trachelipus rathkii. The sequence continues at coordinate 66,826 of JABUQX010077665.1, read as the reverse complement.
TGGTTATAAGATCGTGTAGGGTGTCTAGGGCCCCCCACGGGGGGGGGTCTCGACTGAAAAAAAAAAAAAAAGAAGGCAAGTCTTAAAACAAGAGGAAGAAAGAACGATGAAAGAAGAATAAAAGGAATCTGACTCAGAGGAGTAGGAGTTGACAGCTGCACTGGTGCTGGATCCGGTGCAGTGCTGTGCTGGGATAGTAAATATTTGTATAATAATACAATATTTGTGTTAAAATATATGTTTATAAGGATGTAGATCTCAACTAAGGTGTTTGAGACTCCCTCATGAGCAAGAAGGTAGCGTCATCAGGCTCCTGGTCGATGCGGGGTGCGCGCCCGCAGGCGCGCAAGCCAGTGCAATCCGCCGGCGCGATCCGACGCGTGTGCGCGCAGGCGCGCCCGCCGGCGCGATCCGACGCGTGTGCGCGCCCGCAGGCGCGCCCGCCGGCGCGAACCGACGCGGGAGGGGCGCGTGCGCGCGCCCCATCGCATCCCGCATGTACGATCCGGTACGAGAATGCAAACGTGTTCTGTTTTCAACTTAATTTTTTTTTCAGAAATTTATTATTTTTTATTTTAATATATTTTTTTGTTTTTACTAAAACAAAAATTTAATCTTTTCATGTTTATAACATAAAAAACTTACATTTTTACATACCCTAAATCAGTAAATCAGTAAATCATACCATCATCCAACCACCCTTCTGTCCAATCATGATCTATTGATCTATTGATCTATTGATCTATTGATTAAGGTCAAATTTTTTACTAAAATTGTAACGTTTTACATACCCTAAATCAGTAAATCAGTAAATCAAGCCACCCAACCTACCCTCCTGACCAGTTGTGATCTATTGATCTATTGATCTATTGATCTATTGATCTATTGATCTATTGATTAAGGTCAAATTTTTTACTAAAATTGTCATGTTTTACATACCCTAAATCAGTAAATCAGTAAATCAAGCCACCCAACCTACCCTCCTGACCAGTTGTGATCTATTGATCTAGAAATATTGATCTATTGATCTATTGATTGGGGTGTTTTTCAATTGTCATGTTTTGTCCTAAATCGGTAAATCGATGAAATCCAAATACAACCTACCCTCGTGACCAGTTGTGATCTATTGATCTATTGATCTATTGATCTATTGATTCAAGTCATATTTTTATTTAGTATAAATAAGTTCTTGGGATAAAAAAACAGGAAAAGAAAACAAGTTTTTATTTTATTTTAAAGCCTTTATAACATAATTGCAAACTACATAATCGTTAACATATAAATTTTTAGCATCAAATATATTTACAATTTTATTAAAAGAAACATTATTTAAAAAACATATAATGAAATAAATACAGTATACACCACATAAATTAGACCTGATAGGTTGTACAGGAAAACATAAGGTCTTAACATATTGAACATTATTATATTTTAAAAAGGATGTTACATAATGATTACTAAACATAAAATCTAAATGCAGAGAGTCAAGGAAATAAACAACATTATTTTTATTCTTATACACAGCTATCCAATGTCCATTGCTTGAAACATCCCTGGGAGAAGTGTTGAAGATAAGACCAGAGTCGGTATCCAATTTCATAGAACAGAGTTCGTTACATGCAAATACGCCTAAAAATCTTCTTTCGTTTCCGAAGGCATTTAATATTTCTTCTTCATTCATCATTAATAATTCAAGATTATATTTCGTGCTCTATCAATCTCGATGATTTGAGGATGCTCCAGATACACCAGAACTGAGATTGAGGATGTCAAACTTTGTCCAAATTTAAGACTCAGTCCTAAAGTTCCTTTTCTTAGGATATTGAGATGATGAGCATTACAAGCTGAAAGATCAGCAGTGAGATCATATGCATATAAATTACTGTTTTCAGCATAATTCTTGAGATCAACACCCGTACCGTTATCGCTGCATGATACCGTATTGGCAAATAAGTCGTAAAAAGGCCGTGAGCATTGGGAATGTGAGTCTTCATATATCATCTCATAATCACGACCGTAAGGTTGACCATTCACATGTAAACTGACCCCTCTAAGTCCGAAATGGGTAAATTTAAAGGGGGACTTTCCATAGTTTCCAGAATATGCGTCGTGTTCTACAATTCCTATTATTACCTTCTGAGGTAAGCTCCCATTGACTATGTTAGGTATATTAATGCTCGATAACCCTTGGGTAAAGTTAAAAATTTTAGTCTCAATTCTCTTGATTGGATATTTCGCTGTATCGGTCAAAAGAGATTTCTCTATTTCCATATGTTTAAAGGGAGATAATTTCACTTTACGTACATAAAGATATGCATCCAGTAATTTAAAGATAGGTTTTGGAACCGGAGTTGTTGCTAAAAGAGCACTTTTAACATTAAGAGCAAATTCAGGTGTAGATCTAGTTAACCTGATACGCATATCCACAGATGGTAGAATAAGTCTTTCCTGAGAGAATATATCACCATTTACACGACCGTAATATTCATAGATGTTATTTTTAGATTTACCAGCATGGGTCCTGTGGTTCTCTACATCTTTTAAATTGTAATATCCAGATGATTGTAGATGAGACTCTTTCGCATCTTGAGAATAATTTAATAAAGTTTCAATATAGCTGCGATAAGGGTAACTTGCTGTTGATGCGCCTAGAGATGTTTCATTTAAAAATACCTCAAGTTGATTAAAACACGTATACAGGAAATTTGTTTCGGTGGATACTATGTGATCGGTTCCTGTGAGATCTGAACCATCTTCGTTTACTAACTTAGTCTTTAGATATAAAAACACATTCGAAGGGTCAAGATATTGATCAGAAGTTCCAGGAAGAGAGGTACATCTGTATTTGTGATTGAGTGAACGGGATTAATACTGATAAAGTTGGATTCACTCACACTAATCTGTGTAGGGTTCACAGAGAAGAGATCCAATTCACTCTTACAACAGTCTGGGCTGGAGGGATGGAGGAAATGCATCTTGCTAGTACATTCACCGAATGTATAATGATGAGAGATTTGTTTAAACATTCCTTATATACTAAATAGTTACAGGTTGCCACTGTTTATGTGAAATAGTTGCCATTCAGCATCATTATTAAAGGGCAAACACATCAATACACTTTTTCTTTAGTGGTCCTTTCCTATTCCTCTTTATAGGTTTTTACAATGACCTACACCTTGACTGGATCGTCTTATTTTACGCTTAACATCATCTAACATTTCATCAGAAGCATCAGCTAGTCGACGTTTTACAGCTGTTCGAGCCGCCCATGATATCCTGGAAAGTATCTATACCCGTCCTCGCTGCTTTTGGCAGATATTTACCTCACAAACAAAGGAATGGCTCGTCTGAACAACGAAGCAAAAAATCCACCTAAACCATACCCCCTCTGCATTCTTGATCCCCTGAAGACTCGTTCTCTTTCCATTATTATTTAACGGAGCTTCCTTCTTATATGTACTTTACACACTGCTGTTCCAGTCGTGAATGGGTATGGTTTACCTTCTACATCTCTTATATAAATACGGAACTCAGTTGGGTCTTACTCAAGGGTAAGTAGTGAACATTAGGAAAACTTATAACTCTTTTACCTTTAGGAAAATGAACTACTCTTAACAAAGAGGCTTTAGTATTCCCCACGTACTGGTGATCTATAATATCTGTATAAACATAGGCCATACCAGGATCTTGAAATATCTTAGAAGGCCTGCATACAAAATGTAATGAACTCTCGGTGTCATTTTTTGTGACATACTCTTCCATCGTTGGTATATAACGCGTTAGATCCTTTAGAGTAGGTTTGATATTATTTCTCAATTTTTTGTTTACATACGAGTAATGACAATTACGAAACCAACCTGAGGGGGCGAAAATAAATAAACTCATATCGTTCAGGTTTACTTGAGCTTGAGATTTTAAGGTGATTAACACGTTATCTTCGTTGTCGGATTTATTAACAAGAAACACTAAATCATTACATAACTGACTTGCTTCAAATTGTTTGTTTAAGTCTAGGAACACATCGGTAACCGATTTATAGAAACCACGGTTTACAAAATATCTTTCAAAGAAATATTCTTTCTTGCTTCGTTTGATGACTGGCATATCAGCGTTAATTTTTAATACATTTTTAACATTATCAACATTTCTAAATATCGAAAACGCCAAATATGATTCAGGCCTATTCTCTATATCGGCGTCGAGAATTATTTCACTTATTCCAGCTTCATACATTTCTCGACCAAAAGTTATAGGGTTCAATAATTGAGTTGTATAGTCTGATATTTTATTTTCCGGATGTAGATCCATAGAAGCCGATGAGGGCAGCGTTAAATAGAAATGATCTTCACTCTCCATGTTCACAAAGTAAACTGATCAGTGTTTCTTAATTTCACTAGCATTTATATAGCTGTTAAACTTCATAGGGTAACCTATCCATTTGACAAGATACTGTTTATTTTTACCTTTTTCTTTAGATCCTTTTTATACTCGTGACTCTTAGGATCAAATTGTATTTTCTGTATTTCTTGTTTATAGAATCCTCCTTTTATTTTTTCACCATCTAAATCATCAAGATAGTATAATTTTAGCCCATCTCTCGGGAATTCTCTGATAGTATCTACTTTAAAAACTTCTCTCGACCATCCTGCTTCATACCCTTTTCTGAAATTTTCGTCAGTCCTGGATACTCTTACATAGTCTCCTACTTTAATACCTGTGTTATCTTTTATCTTTCCATTTGGGTTGACAGGTACAATAGGTTTCGTCTTCACCATCTCTATAGGGGTATTCTTAAGTGTTCTATGATGAGACCGATTATAAGAGTAAGCCAAGTCCTGTAGTATATCTATATATTTAAATGTATTCATCTTCGTGAAATACCTATGCATTCTTTCTTTTATAGTTCTTTGTACTCTTTCAACTATTGCGGCTTTATTAACTGAAAATGTGTTGTAATACCCTATGTCATACTCAGTAACTAGTTCTTGAAACTCTTTACCTAAAAATTCTGTACCCTTATCTGTCCATATCATTTTGGGATATCTGTCATCCTTATTTATAATTTCTCTGACTGCTGTAGCAACAGTCTTTGATTTTTTATCTTTTAAAACCCTTAACCATAAGTATCTGGAATATACATCTATCACAAAAAGAATATAGTGATACCCCTCATTGTAAGATTTATATTTTATCATATCGGTCAAATCTAGTTGCCATACGCTATCTAAATGTGGAGCTATAGTTTTCCGTGTAGGAAATTTTTTTCGTATAGGTTTATGAAGGGTAAAAGCATCCTCACCTTCTAAATATTTTTTCAATTCTTTTTTACTAATTTGAGGAAACCTTGAAAAACCCCCGTAACTGTATGGCTGCTTCACATCAAAGTAATATTTATCGACCGCTTCCTTAGCCTCCATGACTCACAATGACATTAACAATAAAAATTATATTCATTTATACTGAAAGGTTATATAAAAATCAAATGTATATATAAAATATTTTATTTTTTATTTTAATTACAAAAAAAATATTAACTATTTTAAATTACAAGTCTAAAAACATAGCAAATGTATATTAATATATAACATAGGTTATATGTATAATTTTAAATTACAAATAATACAGTCATATAAAAATTATGAACTTATCCATTTTGATGCGATGTGTGGTTTCTTCCTACACTTGAACGTAATGTACTTCTACTTAACAACTTTAATCTGCCCGATGCAAAAGAAGTACCAGAGGGACTTGCATCAGGTCTAGGAGACAATGGAATATTATCCAAATCCGCTAATCTTTGTTTATTCAGGATTAAAGTTCTCGGGAAATTAATAGTCTGAAGTTCTTGTTTGATCCTGTTCCATCCTGTTACAGGAGTCTTCTTCCAATCACGCGAGAGATCGGATATCAAGTCAACAATATTCGATCCAGGTATTGTTTCCCCGTCAATAATGATTTGACCGAGTTCGTTCCATGTAATCTGATCTTTTAAAATATTATATAGAGCTATACCCGTTTTCTTACTCCTCATTGGTAAGCTTTCCTTGAGTACATGTTTAAAATTGTCTTCTCTTTTCACCATAGGCTTAGTATCTGCTACTAGAGCTGAATCTTCCTTGGGTGATTTTAATAAAACTTTTAGATCTACTAATTTTTGTATAGCATTTTGATATAGGATTCTTTTTTCATGAATGTTAACATCAGAGTTTAATATTTGTTGCAGTTCCTTCTCATAATTATTTATCTGCACAACTTGAGGATCATATAAACTCATGGGCTGCTGTTGAATCAGTGGGTGATAAGGATTATGACCGATCTGATGCTGCTGAATGTCCACTCACCGCTGAACTGTTGTTGTTGTTGTTGTTGTTGCTGTTGTTGTGGCTGTTGTTGTTGCTGTATTTGTTGTTTGTTGTTGTTGCTGTTGTTGCATTGTTTGTTGTTGTTGTTGTTGTTGTTGTTTGTTGTTTGTTGTTGTTTAGGGTTCCTGTGTTATATTTCAACTTCTCGCAATCATTGTGGGGTCCACTACCTTTTTCATCATTGAGCAAGCCACTTGGTTATCAAAGGAACTATAACGGAAGAGTAAAGTGGAACATTATGTACTTTCTTAATAGCTTCTTTTACATCCTGACAACCTTCTGGCGTTAGCCCAACCAGATTTTAATGATGTTTCATGACGACGTAACTTTTAGCCTGGCATTTCCTTTTTTAAGATTTAGGCATACTTCTGCTATACATTGTATAAAGTTTTCATCTTCACAGATTAGTTTATGTTTTTCAGAAGGTTTCAGGTTTTAAATTTTCTCATATGAGGTAAATAATCTGCTACTAGAATACTCATTATTCAGGTATGTATACTGTCTCAATCTCGTTAGGCAAGATATTTGTACGCAGTAAGACTCTATGCGTGTTCTTAGGATGAAGCTCACATAGTAAATAACCATGGGGTATAGATGTAACTTTTATATAGCCACAACATTAACCTGACTCATATCCCTTCTTTGCCCGAACAAGATTAAATACTGTGTGTTTAAAGACACATCACGCATATACTTATTTTGATGAAAGATATTCTGCGTTATAAAAAATACTGTGATGTTTAAATGATGAGAGTAAACTGTGAAAGTTTCTGCTATATCCTCATTCAATTTATGCATCAAATCATCAAGGATTATAATTTTATGTCCTGGTAAACATTGAAGAGCTTTTATGTCATATAACCCTTCGTGAAATTTGATTACATCTTTGTAATCTTTAAACTTTTCTTGGTAAACACTGTAACACCATATGATTTTAACAGGTTGCTGTTCGAAAATCTCAACCTCTTTTAAAATGTTTAATAACAGAAAGGTTTTCCCACACCCTGTAGGACCAGACACAAGACATGTGGCAGGTGTGCGGAACATAAATTTACCAACGTCCATTCTAGATTGACTCCCGAACACTAATGAATAAGAAAAGGTTGCACTTATGTTATAAAGGCTTTAAAATAAAATAAAAACTTGTTTTCTTTTCCTGTTTTTTTATCCCAAGAACTTATTTATACTAAATAAAAATATGACTTGAATCAATAGATCAATAGATCAATAGATCAATAGATCAATAGATCACAACTGGTCACGAGGGTAGGTTGGGTGGCTTGATTTACTGATTTACTGATTTAGGGTATGTAAAACATGACAATTTTAGTAAAAATTTGACCTTAATCAATAGATCAATAGATCAATAGATCAATAGATCAATAGATCAATAGATCACAACTGGTCAGGAGGGTAGGTTGGGTGGCTTGATTTACTGATTTACTGATTTAGGGTATGTAAAACATGACAATTTTAGTAAAAAATTTGACCTTAATCAATAGATCAATAGATCAATAGATCAATAGATCAATAGATCACAACTGGTCAGGAGGGTAGGTTGGGTGGCTTGATTTACTGATTTACTGATTTAGGGTATGTAAAACGTTACAATTTTAGTAAAAAATTTGACCTTAATCAATAGATCAATAGATCAATAGATCAATAGATCATGATTGGACAGAAGGGTGGTTGGATGATGGTATGATTTACTGATTTACTGATTTAGGGTATGTAAAAATGTAAGTTTTTTATGTTATAAACATGAAAAGATTAAATTTTTGTTTTAGTAAAAACAAAAAATATATTAAAATAAAAAATAATAAATTTCTGAAAAAAAAAAATTAAGTTGAAAACAGAACACGTTTGCATTCTCGTACCGGATCGTACATGCGGGATGCGAGGGGCGCGCGCACGCGCCCCTCCCGCGGTGGTTCGCCGGCGGGCACCTGCAGGCGCGCACGCGTCGGATCGCGCCGGCGGGCGCGCGCACGCGCCGGCGCGCACCGGTTTCGCGGCGGATTGCACTGGCTTGCGCGCCTGCGGGCGCACGCGCCCCCGCATCGACCAGGAGCCTGATGACGCTACCTTCTTGCTCATGAGGAGTCTCAAACACCTTAGTTGAGATCTACATCCTTATAAACATATTTTTTTAACACAAATATTGTATTATTATACAAATATTTATAATGCACTGCACCGGATCCAGCACCAGTGCGGCTGTCAACTCCTACTCCTCTGAGTCAGATTCCTTTCTTTATTCTTCATCCTTCTTCATTTCCTCCTTTGTTTTTTTTACCTCTGGGCTCTTTTTCCAGTCAGAGACCTAATAGGGGTCTGGAACCACCTACGATCTTATAACCATCATATTCGAGATCTACGACCTCGATAACCTATATAAGATCAGCATTGTTGTTATACGACTGTTTATTAACAAGCACCGCAGTGAAACCAGCACCGGGCAGACCAACTTCTGGATTCACGCAGTCTTTCTAGAAATTCAACTCCGAATCCTCTCACCAAATTTCCAGCCAATTACAGCGAACACTTCGATTTTTTTAAAGGGTGGAATTCGGGGGACCCTTGGGGACGTAACCACGTTTACGACGAGGTTACCTACCCATCTAACACAGAATTTTAACCACCACGATGCTCTAGCCATGTAGATATATATCACACTCAGAACCGGATGCGAAGAAGAAACCTCGGCGGAATCCAAAGTCGGAGTGCGTAAAAAAACGATCCCTTACAGGGTCGTTTTTCGACTCAGATTCGATTTCCTTCGGAAATCGATCTTCAGCAATAATAATAATAATAATAATGTGTATGTGTATGCTTGCGCTCAGTCTATGTCATCGTCAAACAGGCCTTTGGTCTGTTGCGACACTCCCAAGTGATCGCCCAAACGCTCTGGGTGGCCTAAACTCACTCACGCTGATCACGCCACAAGGGCGTAAGCATCAGCGTCCACCCTCGGGGGTGACCCCCTCTATATACATCCTGCAGACTTGAAAATTACACGGATTCGACCTTATCCCATATATAGATTATATTCCAAGTTTGAAGACAATATCTCTATTCCTTCATATCGAAAAGGCTGGTAGAGGTCAAACTGTGGCCATACTACTTATATATATATATATATATATATATATATATATATATATATATATATATATATATATATATATATATATATATATATATATACTATATATATATATAAATAAACATGAAAAGCCGCTTTCCGTGGATCTTCATTAAATCTTCCTAATGCTTCTTCCTTTTCTCCAGTATCATTTTCTGTGAATGCGCAACATGCATAGCGCACTGAGTTTTTGAACAAGGTTGATCTCGATAAGGTTTTTTTACTCTTTGCAACGTACTTACTGAATGATTTCTCATTGATGCGATTTGCTCGCTGTTGAACTATAGAAATGTAGAGCAAGTTTCGTAGCTGGGAAGAAAGCTTCAGGGTGCTTCACTACCTTTTCTATTTCCATTTCTATCAGCAGTTTCTCATTTCTAATTTTTTTTTCTATAAATCCAGTCTATACCATAGTTCAGCTTTATTTTAAAAATTTAGATTGTAATAAACATCATTTCAAACAATATTAAAAAAAGGTGTAATGACAGCAATGAAAAGATGGGTAAATTTTCATAAAATAAATCAGTTTCATAAAAACTACTAAAGAGTTTGAGTATAAAATAAAGAGCATTGCTTTCCAAAATATCCTAAGAGTTGTAACACGGGTTTGAACTGTGTTGTTGGCATCCTAAGATTTTTGCCATCTGCAAGTCTACGCCGATTCTCTCATCAATTATTTGGGTAGCAGCTAATAAATCTTGGCTTACAGTGTCCACAGTATCACGATGACCTTTCATGACTGTATTCTTTTTATGTGATTCGAATACTTTAACATATCTATGCTTTTTGACTGCAAGTCATTTAGCGCATATTCCAATAATGCGGAATATTTAGGTATATGATCAACACAGATAATGAACTGATACTTTGTCGCAGTATAGTGTAGTTGAAAGACAATTTTGTTCGTTGCGTTGTTACCATTTTCTGATAACCTTTACTGCCTTTGGGCGATGGCAACATAATTTTCCTTAAATATATCAATACCTCTGTTTTAATGAGTTCAACGTGTCTCACAGAACACTGGGATGTTTGGGGCATATTTTCTTCAAAGAACAGATTCACGAAAGAAGTTGATCATATCCTTTCCTGAGGAAATTATGATGCATGTTTCTTGGCCAAGATTTAAATCTTTCACAACAAGTTTCAGTTTCAAAGCTAAAAGGTATAGTAAACATTTATATTTAGTTTCTAGGCATAAAAATTTGAAAATAAAGAACAATTAAGAACTCTCTAATCTCTGATCATTTACGTTAATTAATGATTTAAAAAAAAAAATTCATTACCAAATTTAGAGAGGGCAATGATCATACCAATGATCATACCATTCAACTGATGATCAAGGTCAGCATAAATAATTAAATGATAAAATGAAATTAAACATTTGTTTACAATCATTATAGTTTACTTATTTAGTACAAAAAGTATTAAAAGTATCAAAAATATTAAGAAATAAAAATACAAAATAAAAATAATATAACTAATCTAATTAATTCATTTCCTCTGCTTGTTCTGCTCCTTCGCAATCGCCTAGACGTGATAATTGCCGCCCTTCATAAACATTAGCCTCTGACAGACAGATTATTGCAGATAGGTTCGCGGTATAGGAATAAACATGTATGATTTTATATTTAACGGACTTAAAGTTAGCGGAAACTAATGAGTCCGCTAACGATTTTGAAAGATAGCGAAAATTCCAAATAGGTAACGAAAAAGTTATTTTCGCTATTAGCTGATTAGCGGAACTGTGCCCACCTCTCTCTCTCTCTCTCTCTCTCTCTCTCTATATATATATATATATATATATATATATATATATATATATATATATAGATATATATATATATATATATATATATATATATATATATATATATATATTTCTTTCTTTATCTTCCTCTTTCTATAACTATATATATATATATATATATATATATATATATATATATATATATATATATATATATATATATATATATATATATATATATATATATATAGAGAGAGAGAGAGAGAGAGAGAGAGAGAGAGAGAGAGAGATGAGCAGTACAGCCGTTATATATACATATAGTACCGGCGATATTTTTATACATTTACTGCCTTTATTTTTATTTTCTGGTTCCGCTACCGGCGCTAGTTTTTTGCCCAGCACCTCATGCGATAGCTCTTTTTAACTCATACCCATTTTTTGAGTCTCAGAGTACATTTTTGACAATGAACCATAACGGCGTGTGTAATAACACAAACTTTCTCTTCTCTACCACCCGGTATTTTTTGGCACGCCTTGACCACCCTTTTTTTTATTGGGGGGGGGTGTGCATTACCGCTACCGCCGGTTCTTTTTTCGACCATCATCGCTACCGTCGCTCATTTTTCAAACGTTCCGCTGCTGCCGGAATTGAAAGTGCCGCTTGCCATTTTATATATATATATATATATATCATATTATATATATATATATATATATATATATATATATATATATACTATATATATATATATAAATATATATATTTATTATTTATTTATTTATTTATTTATTTATTTATTTATTTATTTATTTATTTATTTGTTTATTTCTTTATTTATTTATTTTACATTTTTTTACATTATTTATTTATTTATTTATTTATTTATTTATTTATTTATTTATTTATTTATTTATTTATTTATTTATTTATTTATTTATTTATTTATTTATTTATTTATTTATTTATTTATATATATATATATATATATATATATATATATATATATATATATATATATATATATATATATATATATATACTATATATATATATATATATATATATATATATATATATATATATATATATATATACTATATATAGCGAGAGAGAAAAGACATTGTTTTTCTCGGAAGAAAGTAATTTAAAATGCAAATTTCTGACTTTAGCAATTAAGAAGCGGAATTCCATTGTAATTTAAAAAGGTGTGTGTTTTGTGGGAGATGGAGACGGGGTGAGGGGAAACAGAGGAAGAAGGGGGGAGTAGGAAAAGAGACAATGGCTTTCCTTTCTATTTGTTCTTTATAGAATTTAAAAAGTTAAAAACTAAACGTATAAATTTACATTTGGTTTTCCTCTTCTATACATTTTTGGCAATATTTTTTTTTTTTTTTAAATTAATTTTTATTTTGATATATATATATATATATATATATATATATATATATATATATATATATATATTTATATATATATATATCTACCCTATATATATATATATATATATATATATATATATATATATATATATATATATATATATATATATATATATATATATGAATATATATATATCTATAGATTTCTTTGGTAGATATATATATATATAACCTTATAATATATATATATATATATATATATATATATTAACTAAATATATATATATATAATATATATGCTTAACTATATATATATATATATATGCTTAATAATAATATATATATTTACATATATATATATTATACGCATATATATATATATATATATATATATATAACTCTTTCTGCTCTCTCTATATATATATATAATAACATAACTCTTATAATGATCATATTATATATATACTATATATGATCAAGAGCAATTGATACGTCTTTAGTGATGGTTACTGTAATGTAGTACATAAATGAAAAGAGAATGAGAACAAAGTTGATGTTATAACTAAGCTTATAGCAAACTCGTTGGTGATTACAGATTTAAAATCATACCAGGATTTTGAAGAAGTATTAAAATATTGATCCATCTCGAGCTCCTCTAAACTTCGATAATAATTGCTTTAAGAAACTTCCCTAAATCGTAACAGATTTTCCATTCTCATGTTTTCGTACATTCGTGTTAGCTTTGTCCACTTTTACCGTTGGGAAAAATATTTTTCCACTTTTACTATTAAAATAGTTGCCTGTTTTGGTTACCTTAAATGGTATCCAGTTATTTTCACTATACCAATACAGTTTCTAATGTGTTGGGCTCCTCATTCATGCCCCAAGGCTAGATTTATGGAATGTAAACAGCAAAGAACATGCAATGTTGCAGAATATTTTCGCCATATCAGGACCTGAGTACCTTTAAAACTTCCCATCATTTCTTCCAATCAGAAAGTCAATGTTCAATTCAAATGCCTTGAACCATAGTGTTTACTTCACCACGATCTTCTCTTTTTGCGCATTTAAGAAATGAATCAAAGAAATCTTCATGAATCACATATGTTTTTTCTTTATTTCTATCAATATATACTCTTAATTATTATTATTATTATTATTATTATTATTATTATTATTATTATTATTATTATTATTATTATTATTATTATTATTATTATTATTATTATTATTATTATTATTATTATTATTATTATCTTTTAAATTAAAATTTAAGAATCTCAAATCCTCAAAAAGTCTTGATCGTTACATTTCGGAGAGGGTTCAAACCCCTTCAACCCCCTCTGGCTGGACCATATATATATATATATATATATATATATATATATATATAAATATTTAAAAATTATATATAAATATATTTATATATATACTATATATATATATATATATATATATATATATATATATGTATATATATATATATATATATTATATATATATATATATATATATATATATATATATATATATATATATATATATATATATATATATATATATATATAACAAAAAAACACACCTACATATACAGTATATATATATATATATATATATAAATATATATATATATATATATATATATATATCTATAACCAAGACATACACATATACATATATTTATATATATATATATATATAACACATAAATATATATATATATATATATATATATATATATATCCAACTCTACATATACTTACCTACACTATATATATATATATACATCTAAAAACTTTCAAGATATATATATATATATATATATATATATCAGGGTTCATATTGTGTCCTATTTTCCTACTTTTTGCTACTTTTCCTACTATAGTAGAAAGAAGAAAATGTCATAATTTTCCTACTTTTTTAACTTTTTCACCCAATGTTTGTTGAAGTTGAAGGAAAAAAATTCAAATCAGGGTTGATCAGTATTGGAGTAAGATTTTCTCTCTGAAAAACTCTTTTAATCAATGTAAGTATCCTCAGTTGATGAGTCTGGTTAAAGCTCTCCTCATCATTCCGCACGGAAATGCTGATGTTGAACGTGGCTTTTCACAGACATCCAATTACCTTACAGATTCCAGAACCAACCTTTCTCAGGCATCAGTTAGTGCATTACAGTCTATCAAAGATGGCTTAAAGCAATTTGGTTATGAAGTCCATAAGGTGCCCATATCAAAGGACTTCATTAAGAAGGGAATCAATGCTCATAAATCTTATTTAGAAAGATTGGAGGAAGAGAAACGGATCGAGGCCCAACTAAAAAAAAAAAACAAAAAGAAAAAAGCAAAAAGAGGAAGACAAAGGAAAGAGCAAGAGCTGTTTGAAATGAAAAAGAAAGATTTTGAAAGGAAATCACGAGAAACGAAAGAAGCTATCTTCAAAGAAAAATCCCTTCAGGAAAAAGAAGCTAAAGCTACAACAAACATCAATAACTACAATTCCTTGGTTGAAGAAGCCAATGTAAGGATTAAGAATGCATTAAAGATTAATGGCATGAAAGGACTACAGATAGGGCAGACTATGCTTGAAGCAGCTTGCAAAAAAGTTGATGAGAGTACCACTGCTTTGCACGAAATAAGAAATGAGCAAAAGAAGATTGAGAAAAATAAAAGAACCGTGCTTGACTACTACTGTGCAAATCAAGCAAAAAAAAAAAAACATAAGCCGAAGCAAATATAATAAAAATTATTCTTGTAATCATTGGAGAATTTGTGCGTCATATTTTTGTTTTCATTTTTTATGTAGTTAATTCTATCATTACATTACTTTTTCAAATTGTTATTTTTTTCATTTTTCTAGTTTGTTAATGTAAACGTTATTTTTAAAGAAAAAGAAAGGTTGGAAAAAAAAACCCATACCTCATCCAGGGTTCCAGTTGATTTTGTTAGCTTACCTACAATTAGCTTTCTTCAATTAATGTAGCATTGAGAGAAAGATTAAATTTTAAAGATTGCAAATACATGTAAAGTTTTAATTATTTTTGTGATGAACATAATTTTGATGAATAATATAAAAAAAAACTCATCCAAGCTTAATTTTTGGTAATATAATTTTCATTTCTATTAGTATTAAATTGGAAACAAAAATAAGTTTGATATTTGAACTGGAGGCTGAAAACATTTCAACTGAAACCTCATCCGGCACATTTGGTTGGGGATAAAAAAAAAAAAATTATCAGTACAGCGAAATAAACATGAAAGTTGGATATTTTAACAAATATGTAGGAAAAATAGTAGTATATACCAAAAAATAAAAGAACAATTAATAATTTAGCATTAAATTTTGTCCTACTTTTGACCTACTTTTTTTTTCCTACATTTCATTAAAAGCGTCCTATTTTCCTATTTTTTGACCCTTTAAGTGAGTATGACCCCTCTGTATATATATATATATATATATATATATATATATATATATATATATATAGCAACATAACAACACCATACTATCCCTCACCACCTGTATATATATATATATATATATATATATATATATATATGATAAATTTCAAATATTCGAATAGAGTGGAGTTGCTAAGGCCATTTTAGTAATAATAATAATGATAATAATAATAATAATAATAATAATAATAATAATAATAATAATAATAATAATAATAATAATAATAATAATAATAATAATAATAATAATAATAATAATAAAATTTGAGATAAAGTAATATGATAATGATAATAATAATAATAATAATAATAATAATAATAATAATAATAATAATAATAATTGTAATATTATTATTATTATTATTATTATTATTATTATTATTATTAATGTGATCTTGATATTTGTTTTTCTGTATAAAAATAATAAGACAAAAATATAGTAGTAGTATTAGTAGTAGTAGTAGTAGTAGTAGTAGTAGTAGTAGTAGTAGTAGTAGTAGTAGTAGTAGTAGTAGTTACAAAAATTACTCCAACATTTTCTTTACATCTTTCTTCGATGTGATGAACTGAAGTCCCCTTTAGAGACATTAGACGGGCTTACATGTATTTGTGTAGTTGTGTGTGTATATGTATTTATGCACGTAAAAGTCATCTCATAATTAATGATAAAATTTATCACAAAAGTACTTTATATAAAAGTCTAAAATGTGTTCGATCAATATTTATCCCCATCCAGCCAATATGCAGCAACAATCGATATTTATTGTTACCCATTGTGTCCGATTCTTTTAATAGCAAAAAATAATCGATAAATCAGGAAAAGTAACTTAATTTAAAACGTTTAGGCAGATAATTTAATAAACACTGAATGTATGAAATCGATATTGAAAAAAATATCGCTCGAACCCATGAATTGATTTTTATATTATTAGTTAGATGAAAAACAAAATAATTTGATTTCTCATTCATGAATAAGCGCAAATTTGATACTCTATCCATTTCGTGTTAAAATTTTTAATGTTTAAAATTATTATTATTATTATTATTATTATTATTATTATTATTATTATTATTATTATTATTATTATTATTATTATTATTATTATTATTATTATTATTTTTATTATTTTTATAGTATTTTTATATTATGATTAACACTATGATGGAGATTGTTATAATAATTAATTATTATTATTATTATTATTATTATTATTATTATTATTATTATTATTATTATTATTATTATTATTATCGCAAATTTTAATGTATAGTTTAATTGAGAAAATTAAGTTATATATATATATATATATATATATATATATATATATATATATATATATATATATATATATAATATATATATATATATATATATATATATATATATATATATATATATATATATATATACCTTGATAAAATGTTTTAAATCTTGTTGTTAATACTTTATAATAACATTTAATATAATTGTTAGATATTAAAACCCTAATTTAATCTTTCTTTTTATTTTTAAAAAAAAGAAGAAGAAAAGGTTTCTAATAATAAAGAAATTAATAATAATAATAATAATAATAATAATAATAATAATAATAATAATAATAATAATAATAATAATAATAATAATAATAATAATAATAATAATAATAATAATAATAACAATAAAACATAATTTGTGAAAAAATAATTAAAATAATAAAAATAATTTGTAATAAATTATAATAATAATAATAATAATAGTAATAATATAGTAATAAATAATAATATATAATAATAATAATAATAATAATAATAATAATAATAATAATGACAATTATATCAAAGAGCTAATAATAATAATAATAATAATAATAATAATAATAATAATAATAATAATAATAATAATAATAATAATAATAATAATAATAATAATAATAATAATATGATAATAAATAATAATAATAATAATAATAATAATAATAATAATGATATAAATAATAATAATAATATAATAATAATAATAATTAATAATAAATAATAATAATAATAATAATAATAATAATAAAATAAATAATTTAAAACTATTTTGGTAGCTACTTTTATTAATTTTATTTTATTACATTTTCCACTTATATATATATAATATATATATATATATAGTATATATATTTAATATATAATATACTAAATATAATAATTATTTTATATATATATATATATATATATATATATATATATATATATATATATATATATATATATATATTTTTTTTTATATTTTTATATATTAATATATATTATTATATATATATATTATATATAATATACTATATAATATATATATATATATATATATATATATATATATATATAGTCTTATTTTAAATATTTATTTTCTTAATTTTTAATATAAAATGTAATTATTATTATTATTAATATTATTATTATTATTATTATTATTATTATTATTATTATTATTATTATTAATTATAATTTTATTATTATTATTATTATTATTATTATTATTATTATTATTATTATTATTATTATTATTATTATTATTACTATAGGACGAACGCGTCACCCAATCAACATTTTTCAGTTAAAAATGTTAACAATATTTTTTTAATATTAATTAATATGGTATAATTTTTTTAACTTTTTCTTTCATTATTATTATTATTATTATTTTTTATTTATTTATTTTTTTTATATTATTTATATTATTTAAATTATTTAAAAAAATTTCATTTTTATTATTATTATTATTATTATTATTATTATTATTATTATTATTATTATTATTATTATTAGTAGTAGTAGTAGTAGTAGTAGTAGTAGTAGTTAGTAGTAGTATTAATTATTTTTTATTATTAATAATAATGAAAATACCATTGTTGTCATTATTATCAATATGAAATCTAATTAATACTGGTATTATGTCGAGGGCTCAAAAGACACAGCACAGTGTTGCAATTAGTAGCTAATTTTCAGATATTTTTGAAATTAAAATTATTGATGTGTAAGATTTCTGTTGATTTATTTAAATTATGTTTAATTTATAAATATTGAACTACATGATACAATTTCAGTTGTAATTTTCCTTATCTGAATAAAATGTGTGAATGACTTATTAATTATTATTATTATTATTATTATTATTATTATTATTATTATTATTATTATTATTATTATTATTATTATTATTATTATTATTATTATTATTATTATTATTATTATTATTATTATTGGCTC
>JABUQX010077665.1:32500-37500 GCA_015478945.1 Trachelipus rathkii | reverse complement strand
ATAATAATAATAATAATAATAATAATAATAATAATAATAATAATAATAAATCGGATAATAATAAAATATATTATTATAACAATTTGAATAAATAAAAATTGTGCTAGATATGTTAGCAGTTGTTATTTAGAAAATAATGTTAAATGTAGTAATGATTACAATTAAAAGACTGAAGATAGTTTCAATTATTACCAAAAGCAAAAGCAAATTTACAAAAGCAAAATCCCTGAGTTTGTTATTTATTAATATTTATTTAGATAATGTTTTTATTTTTCTAGCAAAAGACTTAATAGAGTGTTCGGTTTTAATGTCTTGTGACATTGAGTTGTAAAGTTTATCTGCATTGTAGCAGACGCATTGTGTGTTTTTTTCAGTCGACAGAATGGATCGTTTATGTTATTATTATTTCGTAAATTAGTTCGATTTGCTTCGCGCCTTGCTTGGTTTGATCGAAAATTTGCTAGCAAGGAGTCGCAAGCGTTATTATGGATAATTTTATGTATTTCTTTTAGTAGTGATATATTGACTAAGTCGTCAAACTGTAATATCTCTAGTTTTTTTGAATAAAGGTTGTGTATGGCTGTAAAAGTCTCTTGTACTGCTAATGAGGAGAATAAAGCTCTTTTGAATTACAATTACAGGATGGATTTCTGAGCTACTTGTGGTTCCGTTGATAGGAAGACAGTATAGTAAATGGGGGTGTATCAATACATAGTATATCTTTTTAGGAATGGAAATGAATACAATATTTTAAATTTATTAGCACATACATCTATCTAGCCAGTCTACTAACTAGGTTGTTAATGTGATCTTTAAATGTCAGTTTTTCGTTAATTAATATTCCTTGTGTTTTAGCATTTGAAGCCCTTTGCAATTCCACTTCATTTATTTTGAAACTGAAATTGTCAATTAATTTGTTGCTAAAAATAATATAAGATGTTTTATTTAAATTTAGAGACAGCTTATTAGCATCTATCCATTTCATTATTTTTGTTAAGGTGTCTACTGCTTTACGAGAGAGAGAGAGAGAGAGAAAGAGAGAGAGAGAGAGAGAGAGAGAGAGAGAGAGAGAGAGAGAGAGAGAGAGAGAGAGAGAGAGAGAGAGAGTCGGGATTTTTTGTCATTTTTTAAGATGGAAGTAGCATCAACAAATGAGGCTGAAAAGACGTCATGTGTTGAACAGGTCATTAGTATATAGCGTAAATAGAAACGGTCCCAGAATTGAGCCCTGGGGTACGCCGGTTGATGTTTGAAGTGTGACTGAATTAGTTTCATTTAGTTTTACGTATTGAGATCTCTCCTTTAAGTAGCTTTTAAACCATTGTAAGTTTGTCCCTTCAATGCCCATTTTGTTCATTTTACTTAATAGTATGTCATGATCAATCATGTCAAAAGCTTTTGTGAAATCTAATAATAATAGCAGGGAGGAGTCTTTATTTTCTATATTTCTGTAAAGTTTTTCGGTTAAGCAAATGAGGGCATCAGAAGTTGAGCGTCCTTTTCTAAATCCAAATTGTGAATCGCTGAGAATATTGTTTGATATAATTCTGTTATCTGATTGAAAATTATTTTTTCAAATATTTTACCAATCGTATTTGTGATAGCTATTGGTCGTAATTTTTGCTAGGGACTGATTTCCTTTAGGTATTGGGATCACTTTTGCTGTCTTGAAGACAATTGGAAAAATTCCTGTAAAAAATGATTCGCAAGTGTTTTAAAGGGGTGGCTATTATGTCAGCAGTGAGTTTGAGGATGTGGTTGGGGATAGAATGACATCAAATTTGTCTTCTTTTTTAACCGGTCATTGCCTTCTTTACTTCCGAATTGTGATATGGAACAAAGAAAATGTGTTTCGTAGACTGGTAGAAAAGTTAAAAATGATGTTTGATGGTATGGGCTTTTGTCCTCAAGATATACCGACGTTTGCCAAAGTCCGTTTAGTCCGTCAGCGATATTCTTATGGATGAAGTTGTTATTAACTATTTATATTCTGAAGTTCGCTTTATAGGATTGTTTGCTTTTTATTGATTAATTTGTTGACCAGATCCAAAACAGCTGAATTTTTATTGCAATCCTGGAAATTTGTTCGAGTAGTATTTCCCTGCTTTCTTAAGAACTCTCTTAATTGCTTATCATATGTGTCATACACCTGAAATGGTACAATTTTTTTGCTTTTATGGTTTTGGTATAGTTTGTGTGGGTTTTGAACTTACCCGAGTTGCCTTCTGTTTTTATGGAGAATGATTCGTCATAAAGTATTTATTTAATGTATTTACGTCAAAGTGTCCAATTTTTCTGTGTTGATGCCAATGTTTTATGTATGTGACGATAAGTCAGTAGCATTCATTATTGTCAGTACCTTAGTTTTTGACTCCTCACCATCTTGCCGTATTTATAATGGTGAAATTTTTGAGTTTTATTTATGGTAATTTGTAATACATGGAAATGATCGGACATATAACTTTATTATGTATGTTTTAGCGTCCCAATTTAGGTTCCCCAGATATGATCTAGTAAGGACGGACATCTACTGACATTGTTTGTAAGAGTAGGCATTGTTACATAATTGGCGAAACCATTTTTATATCATTAAGTTGAAGAGAGAGTTTACCTGACGGTAATCGCTCAACACGTGTGGGGGATTTTTGAGATTGGACTCTAATTATTACTTTAAGGTGACTACAGACATCACGTGAGGAGAGAGAGAGAGAGAGAGAGAGAGAGAGAGAGAGAGAGAGAGAGAGAGAGAGAGAGAGAGAGAGAGAGAGAGAGAGAGAGAGAGAGAGAGAGAGAGAGAGAGAGAGAGAGAGAGAGAGAGAGAGAGAGAGAGAGAGAGAGAGAGAGAGAGAGAGAGAGAGAGAGAGAGAGAGAGAGAGAGAGAGAGAGAGAGAGAGAGAGAGAGAGAGAGAGAGAGAGAGAGAGTGCTTGATCACTACTTCGAGGGCTTATGAACCAGTTTGATGAATTTGGGGTCGATAAACTCCCATTAAAATTAGTTGAGTAGATTTTATTCTTATTTGCATTGCTAGTGCCTCTATGCATGTGTTAACAAGTGAAACTATGATTTCATGGGATGTACAGATGCCATTTTTTAAGTAAAGTGAAACGCCCCCACCCCGTTTGTCGGATCGAAATGCATGTGTTCCGATATATCCTGGGATCAGATATAGCTCGTTGTTATGTTCATTCAGAAATGTTTCAGTTAATACTATGCAGTCAAGTATGATGTTTTGGTAACTTAGATAGTCCAGGAAAGTATTGTGATGTTGTTTTAGGCTTCTGATATTGTGGTCGAAAAGAGAAAAATTGCTCAGTTAAGGTGTCTTTTTTATGTTTTAATATATCAGGATAGATGTATTCAGAGTGTACTGAAGTGATATTTGAAAGTGGAACATCAGAGTTGCTTTCAATTGGCACTTCATCTTCGGCTTTTAAATATAAATATATGATGTGGATATGTCAATGAAGAGAATTAGTATTATAACGCACCAGATTTTATGTAATAATTACTGAACAGGTTATAGTTTAACTACTTAATCAGCGGTTGTGTTTGAAATAATGGCACTTGTACTATTGATGGTTATAATAGTTTTAGTCAAAATAATAATAATAATAATAATAATAATAATAATAATAATAATAAAAACAAAATAATAAATAAAAATAATAATAAACAAAGTAATAAAACAAATGATTCGAAATATGTTATTTAAAAATAATAATGGGTCATTAGTGTGATTTCTTACATCGTAGAAACCATCACAACTAATAATAATGTCAATTTAAATATAATTGCACAAATATGATAATACCGATACTACTACTACTACTACTACTACTACTACTACTACTAATAATAATAATAATAATAATAATAATAATAATAATAATAATAATAATAATAATAATGACAAAGATAGATAGATAGATAGATAGATAGATAGATAGATAGATAGATAGATAGATAGATAGATAGATAGATAGATAGATAGATAGATAGATAGATAGATAGATAGATAGATAGATAAATGGATATACACAAACCCATGGGAGTTTGGATAAATCTTATAAGCCACATTTCCCCCCCCCTATTTTAGGGAGTTCTAATTATCGTATCCGTCTCAAACTTGGTACCCCACTATTTGATGGTGGTGTCATCTTGCCTAAGCCGTGATTTCAAGTCGATATGCCCCTCCAAGAGGGGTGCTAAGCCCCTCCAAGTAGGAAATGGCTATATATATATATATATAAAGAGAAAGAAGATCAGTATATATATATATATATTTATAGAAATTGTATATTTATGTATAATAAGTGTATATATATATATATATGAAAAATAAATAGCCGATAGGACTCGAAGGATGAACCAGAGTTGAAAAAAAGGACGGATCCTGAGTTGTCTTATGCGCCGAAGCACTAAGCCAGAGCTGGAGCCGGAGCCAGACGAAAAACACAGGGTGCGTATTAGAAGAAGATGGAGGAAGGATGAAGAAGAAGGAATAAGAAGAAATCTCGTGCCGGAGCACTGAACCGGAGCCGGTGCCGGAACCGGGGCCGCTGCAGTGCTGAGTTAGTAAACATACGCTTAACAACACAATATTGACGTAATTGTATATGTTTATGAACCCGTAGAATTCCAGTTTGATAGTTTCAGAAACCTCAAAGGTGTTTGTAAGCCCCCAAGAGAGATTCCCAGAAAAAAAATGAAGAAATAAAGACAGAAACACAAAGTGCATATGAGAAGAAGATGAAGGAACGATGATGAATGATGATGATTCCAAAGGAATCAAAAATGGTAAGGTTCCACGTGAGATGGGGACTGAACCCTAAAAGTGGGGTTTCACCCTTAAAATGAAGTTTTAATGGGAAATGAAGCTGTTAATTACACGGATGATCACTATGGCAATCATCAAATGTTGTGCAAAATATGTAACTTACCACAATTATATGGCTGCTCTCTAACTATTTGTCGTTCAACCGGTCTTTCTTAATACATT
>JABUQX010077665.1:0-22500 GCA_015478945.1 Trachelipus rathkii | reverse complement strand
ATATTATATATATATATATATATATATATATATATATATATATATATATATATATATATATATATATATGTATATATATTTATAGAAATATATTTATATATTTAGAGATATAAATATATATATATATATTATATATATATATATATATATATATATATATGTGTGTGTGTGTTTGTGTGTGTGTTTGTGTGACTGAGTAAGTGTGTGTAGGTGAGTGAGTGAGTGTGTGTAAGTGTGTGTGTAGGTGTGTGTAGGTGTATGTGTATGTGTGTGTAGGTGTGTGTGTGTGTGTGCTCAATTAGCCTTCGCCAAAAAAATTGAAGAAAAAACTCTAGGGAAACTGATATGTGAATTTCGTTTATTATTTTATCATATTATATGGAACCATTTATATTATATTAATAAAATTGTCTACTAGATTTTTAATACACTTTCAAATATATATATATATATATATATATAGTAGAGAATATAGCATATATATATATATATATATATATATATATATATATATATATATATATATATATATATATATATATATATATATATGCTGTAAATAACGGTCACCCACAGATTTGAAAATTAAAACCTCTATGTATTAAAAGGAGCTAGCCAGTTTTTCGAGGCTGGTATTAAACCTCTCATCAAACTGAATTTAAAAATATAAAAGTTAAAGTAAGTGTCTCTTGTTATCTAAATCTCATATATATAGATATATATATATATAAAGTAGTATATATATAGTTGTTGTTATATATATATATATATATATATATATATATATATATATAGTAGTATATATATATATATATATATATATTTATATATGTATATATATATATAAAGATATATATATATATATATATATATATATATATATATATATATATATATTATATAAATATATATGTATATATATATATATATATATATATATATATATATATATATAATATATATATATATATATATATATATATATATATATATATATATATATATAAATAAAAAAAAAAAAAAATATTTATATACAAAAATATATATATATATATATATATATATATATATATATATATATATATATATATAATTTCGTATTCGAATAGGTTTGTAAATTGAATAGTAGAAGAATCTCCCTCTTTCTTTTTCTTTTTTCCACTTTAGAGATGAAAAGGAAAAGCATCTTTATGGTCCTAAAATCTGATTAAAAGAAGACAGCAACAAATTCTTCATCAATTTCAATTATTCAATATTACAAAGAAATAAAACCTCATTAATTAGGCCCACAAAATCGCCATTTTCTTGCTTGAAGCAAACCAATTCAGAAGGGAGATGAAAGTGCCATCTACGCGACCAATGAGAGAGTTGGGAATCGTGGCATTGATTTTGTCTCTCCTCTCTCTCTCTCTCTCTGCCTCTCTCATTCTTGACTCTTCCTTCCGTTTTTAACAATATTTTTATCTCTCTATACTACCCTCATCTTTATCATCACAACAAACATCATCGATCACTCCATATATATATATATATATATATATATATATATATATACATATATATATATATATATAATATATATATATATATTATATATATATATATATATATATATATATATATACTGTATATATATAAGGGTATATAGAAGCGGATTTTATATATATTATATATATATGCTATACATATGTTGCTGTTACATATGGTTATTAAGGCGATACATAATATATATATATATATATATATATATATATATATATATATATATATATATATATGTATATATATATATATATATATATATATATATATATATATATATATATATATATAGCATATATATATATATATATATATATAATATATATATATATATATATATATATATATATATATATATATATAAATATATGTATATATATATATATATATATATATATATATATATATATATATATATATATAACATGGTTCTTAAATACGCCCAACATGAAGATATTGGGTTAGGGCTTAGGGTTACTTATTGAGTTTAGACCAGGGCTGCTGAGCCGGTAATTTTTTTGACCAACTCCTGCTGGGCTCCATCATTTTAAAATATCCTGCCCCACTCTAGCTCTGGTTCTAACCAAAACCTTGAGGCTCCGTCGCTTCGGCTCCGACTCCGTCTCAGACTCTGTAACCCTGGTTTAGACCCTTAAGTAATGATCGTATTACGTACTATGAGATTCTTGAAAGTTGTAACATTAAGAAAAATTTTGTTTTCTGTATTATCGCTCATTTGTTTCAAGAACGGCAAAACTCAAAAATTTCGTTTTATCAGGAAAGTCGTTTGAAATTTAAAAATTATAATGCAAATTATTGGGAATTCATAACGAATAAACCGTCTCTCGATTGGAGATTTGATAGTTTGAATATGATACTTCCATAGTTAAAAGTATGCATTATTACCTATCTCTCCATAGTAATAACCCAACAACTTTTGAGTTACGCCATTATTGCAGCAAATGAGCGATATATCTGGATTTGAATTCATGTAAGACCGATGCAGGATGGATCTTATGAAACAACTCAGAATCCCTTATACAAATCTAACTCAATAGCGTTCTGCAAAAAAGAAAACAAAGCACATTAATTAAGCATTTTACGATCTTCCATATAGTGTTAATTATACGAGGATTATATACTCGTAGATAGTAACTGTTTCACTTTATTCAAATGACCATTGAAATCGCTATTAAAAGGCATAAAATTATTTTACTCACCTGCCTTTGATTTTCGTCCAAACAAACCAAAATATGTCCAGAAGTTAGCGAAACCGGCGAGATCAACCACACATTCACGAATTGGTCAGTGAGTGGGCGGTGGGAGAGTGACTGCTTGTGCTTGACTCAAACGAACAACGATCGACGATAGAGCCGATGGACACGCCATCCAGCGGCGCTGCGTTGCAGGCTTGTATTCGTATTTTAGGTAATAATATTTATTACCTAAAATTTTCTAATTCACTAACTAGTCACTAATCATTATGGATTAGGTACTTAGTTATATTTTGATTGAGTATTGACTTTTGTAATAATTTTGTTTGTGACTGCGCGATGAAACATTTCCTAATCCAATGTAACTTAACCTATTCAAAATTCATTTTCTGGCAATTGGGAGTTACAAATGGTGACAAACGGAGATTTGTGTACTTAAACAGATGGAAAATGGGTTAGCGACATGAAAAGTAGAGGAAAACCTAAATCAGGCGGTATAAGGTTAAAACCGACATCCTCAACTGCGATGTGTTTAAAGTTAAGAAAGCAGAAAAGGTAGTTGGCATGAGGAATGCTTCTAAGAACTTATCTTTTAGATATGCAGCACGAGTCGATTACTCTGGTCCAAGGAACCGGTACATGTAGATATATATATCTTATGAGACTCTATTTACAAAGACTCCTTGTCAGGCAATTTAGTTTCTTGAAATAATGGATATATGGACAAGAGAGCTCAAAAAAAGAAGTAATTTCCGTTGTAGTAAGATACAATATTAAGAGTTACTCGCATCAGTTCTTTGCGCTAGAAAGGGATTGAAAGAGTCAATGAAAATGAGAAGCAGTTGAGGAGGAACGAAGAATCGCCTAGAGCCTAATTTTAAAAAAATAAAACTTTTTTAATAGTGGAGCCACTCCAAAAATATCCGATCATGTTAATCACAAACAACAATGGACGAAGACCCATATAAAAATTAAGTAAATGAAACTGAAAAATGAAGAGAACCTGAACATTGTCTCAGAGGTCTAATCTTTTATAAATCTTCTTAATATAAGAACCAATGTTATTCTTCCCGAAAAAGATCCGTGAGAACTGGAAAAAAAACGAAGTGTGTAAGAGTAATTAAAAACAGAAGCGAATTTTGGAGTTGTAAGAGTTAATATAAGAGAAAGGAATGTCTGTAAGTTTGTAGAGTAGTAACAAGAAAGAAGAAAAGTTTCTTTGAGCTGTAAGAGTAAATAAGAAACAGAAAGAATGTTTGAGTTATAAGAATTAATTAAAGAACAGAAGAATGTTTGATCTATATATAAGTAATAAAGAACAGAAGGAATGTTTTGAATTGTTTGTATAAGAATAGAAGAAAATGTTTGAGTTGTAAGAGTAATAAAGGAACAGAAAGAATCAGAAAGGTAAGGGAGTAATAAGAAGAGAAGGAAGTTGAATTTGTAAAGAGTAATAAGAATTAGAAGAATATAAGAATAGAAGAAATGTTTGAATTGTAAAGATATATATGATCAGAAAAGATAAATTTATGCTTAAGAGTAATTAAGAAACAGGAGACATGTTTGAATTGTAAGAGTTAATAAGGATATAGAAGAAATGTTTGAGTTAAGATTAATAAGAACAGAAAGAATCTGTTTTGAGTTGTAAGAGTAATAAGATCTAGAAAGGAATGTTTGAAGTTTGTGAAGGAGTAATAAGGATATAGAGAATATGTTTGAGTTTGTAAGAGTAAATAAGAACAGAAGAATGAAATGTTTGTGTTGTGCCTTTTCTAAGGTGTTTTGTTGTGTGGAAGAATCCGAATTAACAAACAGAAGAAAGAGAATTTATTTTAATATGAAGATTTGAATTAACCAATAATTACTACTAGTACAAAAGCTATATTAAAAATAGAGTCAGCTTTTCTTCTCGAAGCCGTTTGGATTACCAGTATTTGGAAACATTTTTTTCGAAATGAAAAGTAATAATTGCCAGAGTAAGAGAAAATCAAGTCTAGAGATAGGAGTTGATAAAGAGCAGAGATTAGAAAGGTAATGGTAATATATTGATAAAAAGTAGAAAGGTGGATAGTAGGATTATGCGGGGAAAACCTTGAGAAACACTTAGTTTTGTTGGACCTGAAGAATGAATTAATAAATGCCATCACATATAGTTGCTGTAAACGACATGAAAAGAAATTAGAAAGAAGTTTATAGAGGGAAGGATAAAAACCGAAAATTGTTCCCGACTTTATCGAATGTTTCGATATGTCCTGCTCGATAGCAAAAAAAGGTTCACCAAAATTCTTTAGTTAAGAGGAGCGGGAGTTGGAGAAGGAAGAAAAGCTCATCAGTAAAGCCTCCCTGTCGAAAGACATAATGACAAACTAAAATAAGATTAAAACATTTAATATGTTTCCAAATGTGGATAAATTTAAAAACTTTGAAGAGAACAGAGTTTAAAGAACATGATTTTAAGAGGACTGAGAGTGGTCACCTTTCTTAGGCATAATTTAAAGCAACATCTGGTCAGAAAGTTGTGGTCACCTTTCTTAGGCATAATTTAAAGCAACACACCCTTGCATCTGGAAGGAAAGTCGAAGATGATATTCAAAGCGTATCATGGCAGGGTGAAGGCTTGGAAGTTCAAGTTTTGAAAACCACAAGAGGGATATTTTCAGAACAATATGCTTATTAAACACAGATAGAACAGAAACGCATACTTGAAATATTACAATATTTGTCATAAATGAGCCGGATGCGGGGAAGAGAAAGAAATTGTCTCCGAAATCTTGTCGCGACAGAGCAAGAGAAGAGGGATATAATGTTAAGACGTGAGTTTAGTAGTTTAGATTAGAGAAGTGTGACAGTAGCTGACAGGCCAGAACATTATATACCTTCCTTAGTATTTAACTTGAGAGAGAGAGAGAGAGAGAGAGAGAGAGAGAGGAGAGGGAGAGAGAGAGAGAGGGAGAGAGAGAGAGAGAAGAGAAGAGAGAGAGGAGAGAAGAGAGAGAGAGAGAGCAATTTTTAGGAAATTTATGATTAAAAATGATTTGGAGTTGGAGTTATAATAAGAATTGACCCTCCTGTCGAATTCGCCTTAAAATAAAATTAGAGTGCTAAGGTTAACTTCGAAA
Organism: Trachelipus rathkii; assembly: GCA_015478945.1. Taxonomy (NCBI): domain Eukaryota; kingdom Metazoa; phylum Arthropoda; class Malacostraca; order Isopoda; family Trachelipodidae; genus Trachelipus; species Trachelipus rathkii. The sequence goes on along the minus strand of JABUQX010077665.1, from coordinate 16,625 downwards.
GGGTTTATAGTCAAGATTGAAGAAGAGATAAGAAAAACGTGGTGAGAGTTGGAGTAAGAAAAGTTGAGAGCCTGAGAGGTCCGTATTTTTTTTATAAAAGGTTTGGCACTGAAAGAACCAGAAGAGAGAACCAAGGAAGGACTTATTGCGAATGTCAATCGAGAAATTAGTTTTAAGGGAGCATGTAACTCACGGAGTAGGATTCGCATTCCTGTCTGAATTTAATTCTAAAAACATGCATTGTCTACCGTGAATTCCGAAGGCATCTCTGTCCAACGATAAATTACATGGCAAACAAAACAGAGTAAACCAAAGGGGTAATGAAGTTGATATGATTGGAAAAGTAGAATTAATGGACCATGCAGGTGGGCTTATCCCAGCTACATGCGTTTAACATTTTTCCGAGGGGACCCTTCCTACTAAAAAAAGTAATCATTTTATGAGAAAACCCAAAAGTACTACCGCTAGTACTCATACTTAGTCACCGTTTCTGAGGTTAAGTTTGGAAAAATAACATGTAGGTGAAAAGAGTTTAAGAGACTATGGGGGATAGTTTCGAAACAAAGAGAAATATATCTAGTATGTTTGGTGTCATATTCACCTACATTAGGTGATATAGCGTGGTTGGGTAGTGAAGTGCACTAATCTTGCTTCAAATTTGAAGTGAATGAAGAAAATTAAAGAGCCTGTCAGATGTGTCTTGTGAACCATTGGCGGGTTTGCGTGAAACATTGAAATCATCCATAAAAGGAAAAATTGAAAGATGAAAAGTAAATGTGATCAAATTCGCGAGATTAGATAAGGTTAGAAAAGATCTAAATCTGTCAGTAGAATAATGGGATAAAAAGAACATGAGCAAGAGTGACAAATTTATTCGTATGACTTAAAGTGATAAAATATTACTGTTCGAAAGTTTGAAAGTTTGAAAGTCAAAGTTAGCCAAACGAATGCAGAGAACCTCGTGGTTTCAATGGTTGCGTAGTATTCAAGGATTTAATAGTAATGGCCATCACGAACGAGAAAACAAGCCTCGTATTCTATTAGAACCTAATCACCCACTGTTTCTCCTCCGGCTAGAATTTTTGTGCACACAGTATTGAGTCGAGGGAGTCAGGCAAATGGACACATATTCTAGCCTATTACCCATGCATCCTGCGACATTTAACCCAATTTGGATGAATCCCTTCAGCAAGAATGAATAAAGGTCTAGTTATGTGGCACCTCCGCAGGGCAATACAAGGCGTAATGATCGCGTCTCCATTCGGTTAACGAAATAAATCAGTTAAATGACACACGTTGGGGAATCACGAAGGCCCTCGTGAAAGATATCACCAAACAAGCTTAGGTGTAGGGTGAGACGTCATCGTGACCCAGCACAGCGAAAAGTCGTCTTTCGATGAACTCGAGTGTATAAAGTGGATAAATACAGCCCGCCAAATGTAATGAGATTTCTTGCTTCTCAACCAGATCAGAAAGAAGAGTATAACAAGAATACGAACGTACGAACGAGCCATATCGGGTTATCAAAGAGTCTTTAATAACAAACTTGTAGCATCGTACAGCTTTGTTAAACATGAAATTGTAACTTAAAACAAAAAAAAATGATAATCATAAAATAATTCAAAAATCAAAAACTTTATTCAAACATGTTAAAAATTTACCAATTTAGTCATTAATAACAAGACTGAACATACATTTTTAATATATGATTGTCTAATATTTTACAATTTAAATTACATCAGTTAATTATAATAACAAAATTGATTTTCCCTGAGGTATGTGAATGGGCTTACTAATGCTGCAACACAGTATTGTGTCTTTGAACTCCTAACATAATACAATAATAATGAGGTCTAAAAATATTTAAACATAAATAATAAATAATTAACAAAAACAAAAAAAAATTATATAATAACAAAACAATACATAATAATTAATAAGAATACAATAGATAATAATAATAATAATGACATAATAATAATAATAATAATAATAATTAATAAAAGTAATAATAATAATAATAATTAATAATAATAATCAATAATTTAATATAATAATACATAATAATAATAAGTAATAATAAGTAATAATAATTAAATAATAGATAATAATAATAAAATAATCAATAATAATAAAATAAATAATTAATAATAATAATAATAATAATATAATAGAAATCTGAGGATGATGAGCATTTGTAGGACAACAGCTACAAATAATAGTAATAATAATAATAATAATAATATTCAATAATAATAATAATAATAATAATAATAATAATAATTAAGTTAATAAAAAATAAATAATAATAATAAAGAAAAATAAATTAATAATAAAGATCATTTTTTTTTTTGAAGAAAAATAATCCATGCTCACCTATAGTCCAATTCCTAATAATAATTAATAATAATAATAATTAATTATAATAATAATAATATTAAATAATAATAATAATAATGAAATAATCTAAATAATTAATAATAAAAGTAAAATATAATTAAATAATTCACCACATAATAATAATAATGAATAAAATAAGTTTTTTTTTAATGACCAATAACTTATGAATAATATTTCCATAACGAGCAAAACTTTTCTCATATTAAAAGGATAAGGATTAGATATCATTAAATCATAAAAATATATTAATTGAACATTTTTTTTAATACGTTTAGAATGTTTTATTTTAGTTTATAGGAATTATAGATTATAGGAATTGATACTGCATGATACTGCAAAACGACGTATGTACCGAAAATGAGATTGTAGTGTTTTGGCTCATTATATAACAATAATAAAAATAATAACAGATAATAATAATTGAATTTAATAATAATGAGATAATAATAATAATAAAATAAGAATAATAGTATATAATAATAATAATAAATAATAATAATAATAATAATAAAAAAAGTGTCTGATAATAATAATTAATAATAATAATAATTAATTAATTAATATATTAACAGATTATAATAACAATAATCAATAAATAATTCATATAATAATTTATATAATGCATAATAATAATAATAGATATATAATCATAATAATCTATAATAAATAAAAACAATTACGACAAAATACAACAATATTAATCACAATCAAGCAAATTATAATCCTTAAATTTACAACACTAAAATTACAATAATTTCACATAAAGATTTTAATAGCTACAGAATCATTGCTTCGAACAATAAAAAATAATGAATAATAGTAATAATAATAATAGAATAATAATAGCAATAATAAAGCAATAATAATAGAAATAAAATAATATTATGATAATAATAAGTTAAATAATAATTAATAATCAACTAAAAATTAATAATAATAATAATAATAATAATAATAATAATAATTAAGTAATAATAATAATTAATTCTAATCAATAATAATAATAATAAGAATAATAATAATAATAAATAATAATAATAATAATAATAATATGCGATAATAATAATAATTTAGTAAATGATGAAATGACTGTCCCAGTCAATCAATAATTAATAATGAATAATACATAAAAAATAATAATGAATAATATAATAATAATAATAATAATAATAATAATGAAGTAACATAACTAAAAAAATAATAATAATAATAGATAATAATGATTGATATTCTGTAGATGTAATAATAAATAATAATAATAATAAAACTAATAAGAATAAATAATAATGAATGAATAATAATAATAAATAATAATAAGGTAGATAATAATAATAATAAGTATAAATACAATAATAAATAATAATAAATAATAATAAATAAGTTAATAAATAAATGAATAATAATTAATAAATATATAATAATCATACATTTATTTTAATAATAATAGATAAGCCACGATAATATAATTAATAAATATAAATGAATAAAATAATGATGAATAATATAATTAATAGATAATTATAATATAAATAATAATAATTAAGTTAATAATAAAATATAATGATTATAAATAATAATGAATATAATTATAAAATTAAATTAATAATAATAATAATAATGAATAATAATAATGAGAGTAATAATATTTAAAATAGGATAATAATAATAATAAAATAAATAATTAATAATAATAATAATAAATGAATATAATAATTAATTAATTGAATAAATAAAATAATAATAATAAATAATAAAATGAATAATAATAATTAAGTAATAATAATAATAATTAGAATTAAAAATAATTTAATAATAAGTATAATAATTATAATTAATGATAATAAATTAATAATAATAATATGAGTGATGATAAATAATACATAATAATGAATAATAAATAATAATAATAATAATAAGAATAATAAATAATAAGAATAATAATAAGTAATTAATGCTATTATGAGAATGAATAGAGAGAGATAAAATATAGAGTATAATAATAATATATAATAATAGATAATAATAATAATAATTAAGAAATAATAAATAATAATAAATAATAATAATGGATTAAATTAAAGAATAATAAAATAATAAATAATAATAATATAATAATAAGTTTGAATAATAATGTAGAATAGAGGTGAATATATTTAATAATATAATAATATATAATAATATATAATAATAATAATAATAGATTAATAATAATTTATTAAATAGATAGGAAGATAATTGAATGATAATAATAATGAATAATTAATAATAATAATTAATAATAATAAATAATAAATAATATAAGATGTATAGCTAAATGTATACATAATTTATTGGTTTATTGAATTGAGTTTTGTATTTCCTGTTAGCTATTTATAATACGATTGTTTTAATTTTTTTGAGTAAAAGATGTTATGGTAGAGTGTCGGTTGTTGATTTTCTTTGGCATTGTTTTGTAAGAAGTTAGCTGCCTCTGTAGCTGACGACTTTGAGAATGGCTTTTTTATATTAGTCTACGAAGGAGGGATTAATGTAAAGTATGTTTCTAGGTTATCATTGATTTGCTACGCGCCTTGCTGGGATTTGAATGAAAATTTGCTAGCAATTAAGTCACCTGCATTGTATATGGATCAATTTTATGCATCTCTTTTCAGGATGATCATATTTAGCAAGTCTTTTAAAAACTGTCAAATATCTTTACGGCTTGATTGAATAAAATGGTCTTGTGCGTATGGTGGTAACACGTCTCTGTATATCGGCTTAATGGGAGGGCGTGAGATGTAAAATCAATATCTGGCCCGTATAACCAAATCTTACAAGCGGTGAATTACTGAGGGTTACTTGTGGTACCGTAGATATAGGAAGGACAGGTTAAGAATAAAGTGACGAGGGTGTATTAGTGAATAGTGTAATTTCCTGAGAATGTAAAGAGGTAATTATATTTTCTTTGAATTTTATATAGCAGTATACATGTTATCCTCGACAGTCTGCTAAACGTAGGATTGTTTAATATATGGTCTCTAAATGTCAGTTATCGTACGATTTAGTTAATGCTAAGTTTTGTAGCATTGGAAAGTCATATCATTTGTTGCTCAAGTTAGTGGGGTATGTGATATTTGGAAATGGTTTTGCTTATAATTAATTGGTCCTTAAAGTGTAGGTTCCTCCTAAATGAAGACTTATCCGGATCTGATACGCAATTGTGTCATTATTTTGGTAATGTGCTCGATTGCTTTACGAGATAGACTGAAACTCGGCATCCTTTGTCCATTTATTAAAAAATTGGGAACAGTTATCCTTGTATGACGTGATGAGACTCAAAATGCGTTTCTGAGATTTTGAATGGATCATTTGGTACTGATAGAGTAAATAGAATAAGATGAAATTATAATCTGATAAATTGGTATGTATCTAATAAGTAATAAAATTAATTATAAATTACAGTGATCATAATAATAAATTAATAATATAATAGAAATAATCATAATATAACAATAAATAATATAAATAATAATAATAATTAATAATTAATAATCCAATTAATAATAATAATAAATAGCAATAAATAATACAATAATAATAATAACCAAAATAATAATATAATTAATAATAATAATAAATAATAAATATGAATAATAAATAATAATAATGAATAATATAATATAATAGTATAATAAATTATAGATAAATTAATAAAATATAATAAGGCAATAATAATGACTGATGAATGATTAAAATGCACTTGTCGAATTTTGAATGGACCCCAATATTCATTAACATAGTAATATTTAACAAAGATTTGTCATAAACTTACCTAACTATCTTGCTACTTAACGAATAATTGCAAACATAACAAAGGTTAGAGGAACGGAAACACAGGTAAAAGCTAAACTAAGGAAACATTGAAACAGTATTGAACGGCACTCGAACGATGACGAAAGTAAAACTGCTGATGTTCATTGAACAGAGAGTAAACAACTTAACTAATAAAATGTCTAGAAAACTGTGAACTAAGAACAGAATGTAAAAAACAATAATAGCAATCTATTCATCAACTTGGATGTATTAAATAATCGGCGTGAAGCATAAACAAAAGTTCGCCTACCTGCACTTTTCGTAAAGTAGCTAGTTAACATTGCATAACTAGAAACGTCGAAATTCTAGATTTCCACTTGTTCCAATATTTCATAACATGCTAATTTTACATATGTATAGTAATGTTTAACTAAACTTAACAAAATTAGCTGGCATTACCCCCTCCGGAGGAGGAGTAAGGCCTCGAAGCCCGTTTACACCCCCCTTCGGGGGGGATTTCCCAAATGGGACTTGACACCTATTGAAGGTGTGTGGTAAATATCCCTCATGGGGCTCTGTCCGGAGGAAAGATTATTTCTTTAGCACTTTCATTAAATAGGTTTAAAGAATATAGATTTGATAATTATAATTAATGTAATAATAATAGATATAAATAAATAATTATATCATAATAAATAATAAATAAAACAATAATAATAATAATTAATAATAATAATAATAAAATAACTTAATAATAATAATAATAATAATAATAATCAATAATAATAATAAAATCAATAATATAGAATAAAATAATAATTAATAATAACTAGATAATAAATAATAATAATAATAATAATCATAATAATAATAATCAATGATAATAGTAATAATAATAATAATAATAATAATAATAATAATAAATAATAATAATAATAATAATAATAATAATAATAATAATAATAATAATAATAATAATAATAATAATTTTTCTTATTAATGCTTTGTAAAAATTGAATACTTAAATAATAATAATAATCGTAAATAATAATAATACATCACCGGAATAATAATAATAATTAATAATAATAATAATAAATAATATTAAAAATATATAATAATAATAATAATAATAAGAATAGAGTAAGTGATAATTAATAATAATAATAATAATAATAATAATAATAAAATAATAATAACAATAATAATAATAATTATAATAAATAATAATCACATAAGTTAATGAGTGCGAATTTGAAATTAATAATTTGAAACAATACATCAACCTAATAAAGATTTTGCTAACGGATAATAGAACGCCAAGAGCACCCGCACCAGCCGCAAGAAGAGAAAACAAGTATTCAGAAGTAAGAATGAATGGAGAATCGAAGAAAGGGGTAGAAGAATAATTTAATAATAATAAAATAATAATAATAATAATGAATAATAAATAATAATAATAATAATAATTAATAAATAACTAATTAAGAAATTTATAATCAATAATAGGATAAGTAATAGTAATAATAATTAATAATAATAAGAAATAATGGCTATTGGGGTATGGACAATAAAATAATGATTTTCGTTCGGTTATGATTATAGTAAAGGAAAGAGATTTGTTATACTTTTTTAATGTGTGGACAGTGTTTTACTCCACCACATAAAGGTGGTATATCAGATGTTACGCGTATGTTATGCATACTTCTATGTGGTTCTAGTTTCAGGTTAAATATTATTTAGCATTGTATCTCGATTGGATCGAGGTATGTTTAGATAGGTTATGTTGATTATGACGTATAATTGTACATTGTTAGAAATTTACTTATAGATATGGTAAATAGTGATTATAAGGATATTATAAAAGAATAAAGGTACCCTTTCAGAGTAAAAACATAAAATGTTTTAATTAAGTTTGTCTTATATAGTACCAGGGGGCGTGTCGGAAGTCGTAAAAAATAAAAATTTTATCGACTCCTCCCACTCTGACTCCGACTTCGATTCCTTAAATTCAAATTGGGGATTTTTAACTCGACTCCGACCTCGGACCCGAACTCCGACTTCCGACTCCACTAAACAAAGATATTTTAAGTCGACCTACGACTCCGACTCCCAGCGTTAAATCAAAAAATTTTCCGAACTCCGACTCCGGACTCCGACTCACTCAAACAAAAATTTTCGACTGCCGACTCTAGCAGTCAATATTCAAAATGTTCAAACTCTGACTCAGCTGCCTTAGTGCTTACAGAGTTAAGTTAAAAACATTTTGTTTGCAACTGATTTTTTCGTGCTGTGCTTGTATATTATTCACAGTTTCCAATGAATCATTAGATCTCCAAATTCTTATACGGAAAAAGTACCGTAAAAGGACATAAAGATTGGCAGGCGGCAACCACATGGAGCACAAACGTTATATTCAATTCGAAGCAAGTGCATAACGTCTAATTATAATGTTAAAGTTAATTTTTATTTTTATGCTATAAAAACCGCCATTATACAATTAACAGTTTGGTAATACTTTCAGTTTCAAGATACTTAAAAAGTGTAAAGCATCATTGTTTCTATACTAATTACTTTGTTCGATATATATATATATTATAATATTAATATTATATATATATATATATATATTATAGTTGATTAGATATATATATATATATATATATATATTATATATATATATATATATAGTATATATATTATATTATATATATTATTATTATATTACAGGGGTGTCTGCCAAAACAATGGTACTAACGAGCTTTGAAAGTACTGATACAAAACTTTATTTTATTATTGCGATATGACCAAGTCTTTAAAAGGCTGATGGAATTACAGAGTCATAAATTGTATTTAAAGGAATCCTGGTTCGCAAATGTTAACAAAATGATGACTTGTCCATTTTGTGCCAGACACAGTTGATTTACTGTCGATACCAATGGGAGTCGCAAACGACATGCAAACAGGTTCATTTGGGAAATGCCGAACATTGTTCTTGTCTATAATTTTAATTGCTCAATGTTTTATCGTTCTTTGGTTTTGAGGCGATTAATGCATCGTCCATTGATGTATCTTTATAAAAGAAGTCCATTGGCGTGAGAACTGGGGAACGCGCAGGGTATTCAATACTACCCCTTCGTCCATTCCATGTGTTTGGAAATGCAGCATCGAAGTGAGCTCTTACATCCGATGGTAGTGGCGGGAGGTGCTCCATCTTGCTAAAAGTAAATCACGTCGTCATCGATCCAAAACATCTCGTCAATGGTAGTGGACCGGCCGGACTCCTGCAGCGGAAAGGTTACGGTACCTGCCCCCATCGACCGCTCCGTTAAAAAAAACGGGTCTTACTGGGAGTACAATGTTGACATTCCACGCACAACACAGTACCCCTGGTAGGTTTAACATGGTGTTCAGCTTAGCATGGGGGATTTACAGGTAGTACAATTATGGCGAAAAATAAAGCCATTTTAATTTAAAGGTGGCCTCATCGCTCCAAACAATTTTGTGTGGAAAAACCACTGCATCTTCGGCACATTTAGCCAGGTACAAACTCACAAAATTTATGAAGTCCACCTGTCCTATCGTCCTCGATTGAGACACTGAGTTAGTTCTTGGTATGTATTTAATTTCCGGCCGTAGGACGGCTTGAAGATGCGATGGACGAACAATCTGTTTGAGATGTGTGTCTTCCCAAGCCATTTGTCGTAGAAATTTCTGTGGGGATCGGAATGAGGGTTTCGCTGTACCTGCTTTCCATTGCGAGGGTTGGTGGAATGTCCGTTGGGTCATCCAGAACGTTTCTTTTGACGTTGGGAGGGATGAAGGAGACAGATGTGAACGGTCTCCATCTGGCTCTTTTCAAATTTACTCGTCTGGATACGGGCAATAGCCCTGGTGGCATAGGTGTTGGCGGTAATTTACGATCTGAACTACCCTTCTGAAACCCGTCTTTATGCAGCTTCCGTTGGCGTTTCCGGGTGGTCCAATATATGTTAAGGACAACTTTTCTCTCTTAGCAGAAGGCAGTAAGGTTAGCATCTCCCTGCCATTGTACTGTTTACAGTAGTAACGAGCGTATGAAAAAAGCAATAAATATAAGCAGAGTCAATGTGGTTAGTACATTTCTTTTTAGAGAACAACCGCGCTTGCTACGTTCTACATGTTATATCTTAATATAGGTATTATATATATAGTTAGGTAGTATATTTACTATATGAGGTAAGATTTAATCGGGATATATATAACAGTAGGTATATATATATATAATGTATATAGTATATATATAGAGTATTATATATATATTATATATGTTGTATATATAGATATATATATTAGGATAGGAGTTTCTGCATACTATTATATTAGTGATAGTATATATATATTATATACGTATATTATAGTATACTTAATATATTGCCGATGCTATATATATATATTATACTATATATATATAGGTAGTGATATATATATATAGTATAATATTATATATATATGGTATATGTATAATATATATAGTATAGTACTACATATATATATATATATATATACTATATATATATAGTATAAGTATATATATAGTATATATTACAAAATTTGCAATAAACAATGGAAGAAACTTCCCTTCCTATCATTTTATGTCAAAATGTAATTAGTAAGGAATGAATAATAATAATAATTAATAATAATAATAATATAATTGAGGAGTGGCAATAATAATAATAATAATAATAATAATAATATATAATAGATAATAATAATAATAATAAGATAATAATATAATAATGGAATAATAATGAATGAAACAATGAATCAATAATAATATAATAATAATAATAAGTGATCAAATAATAATAGTTCTATGTAAAATTTTTGACTCCAACTCACTTGCACAGAATTTTTCGGAGGCTCCGCATCCAGCATCTCCCGACTCCGTGGAAATCATTGCACGACCCACGACTTCCGACTCGAACTCTTGACTCCGCAGCCCTGTATTAACCCTGCGATAAACAAGACATCAAAGGCTATTGCGTATATGTTCGAAAGGTGGTGAAACACATATCACGTTGTACTTCAGAAATTCTACGCCTTAATAATAAGGCAGAGCGGGTAAGCCTAGCTGAACATCTGTGTTAATATAGCCTCAAACCTTGGTAAGTGTCTGATAGTGTAGCGTTAGGTTCTTTGTCGGGGAGTAAGGGGTTGGGAAGGAGAGCTAGGTTACGTTTGTATTGCCAATGGTGTAGCTTGACTTTACCGGTAATAATCAGTCGTACTTTGTTTAAGTTGGCAGGTTTATTGCTACGTACGGTATGTGTGTTTCTTCAAACTAGTGACTTATTATGTTAGCGTATATGAAATGTTAAAACTTTTGGTACGGCAGCCATTTACTCTGCGTGTCAAATTTATGGGGTTTATTCGTTAATTGTTCAAGAGTTAGCCAAAGTTAAAACATTAGTCTCGTTTAATTTTTTTTTGTTTCAAATCCATTTTTTTTTTCGCATGCGTGTCACTTTAGCTAAAATATATTTCATAGTCCTGCCATTGTATATGCAAGGTACAGCTATCCCCATCCACCGTCATGACGAATAAGTAGCCACCTGTTCTTCAACGTTGAGTGTCCGGCTGTGCTATTGTGAGTTTTTGAGACATATACTCAAACGTGCAAAATTTCGCACTGTGTTTTATTTGGAATTGTTTATTTTTTTTTGTGTCATTTTTTTTTGCTCTCTAACGAATGTGTCTTGGCGTGTAGAGGAATGACAGAACGGCCAATGCATACTCACGTGAGCCCTCCAAGGATGCTTGGATGCCCGTTCTCATATATGAAAATAAATTAATCACCGAATTTTTTACGGTCGTGAATGAGAATGCCGTGTGTGCTCAGTTGAAATAATTGAGAGGTGGGTATTATACAAGGGTGGTGTCTTTAAGGAATAATATATAAGATAGTTTAGCTGATGAAGTCGATGGAGACCCGCTCATGTTTGTAAGCGGTGCGAGGAAATCCGGTGCTCACCAATGTCCTTAACTTACTCTATGTTTATCTCTATTCGTATGTTCTCATTATGAATTACTAGATATATGATCATAAGTAAATATAATAAGTGCTTTAATATTAATTAACTATAATTTAACTTTATATTATATATCATATATATATGATATATATTATATATTAATTAATATTAGTATTATATATATATATATATTATATTATTATATATAATTACTATATATATTACATATATATTATATATATTATTAATAGTTAATATTAATTTAATATAATTATAATTATATATATTAATATATATATATATATATTATATATATATATATATATTTAAGAGTTTTTAATTTTCTATGTATTAGCTATCTAGAATATATTACATGTGTAATATATAATAGGCATATGTATTATATACATGTATCATATAACATTTACTCATTAATATATTTATACTATAAGTATTATATATAGTAATAAGTTAATATATTTTATATATATATATATATTATTAATAAAATAATTATTAATAATATATATAATATACTTATAATATTGTGATTAATATATATAAATTATATTTATCTTTATATAATAATATAAATATATAATGAAGATTATAAATACATATATATATATATAAATTTGATTATTATTTATATTATATATATATATATTATTAATATATATATATATATTAATTTTTAATATATTAATATTATTATATTATATATATTTATATATATATAATTTATTATATTAAACTCGTGGCAGCGGTACTGAAGGATCTACATAGATTTCAAGGTTCAGAATGGTATACCTACTAGATATTTTTATTTGTTTTTTAATGTTTTATATATTGTAAAAATTGAAAAATTAATACAATAAATATATAATCATTTATCTCTTATTATATAATTATAAAATGATACTATATTTATATAATGGCATATATATATTATCTTAATTATATAATATTTATATAATAAATATAAATTATTTATTAATTAATATTAGTAAATATTATTTTATAAGGGAAATGGTTTTTCTTAATATAATAAAAATATAGATTAAACATTGTAAAGCTAATCGTCTTATTATAGTAAGTACGATACAATAATACGTATTAGTTCTATTAAATAATGTTTAATAAGTAAATGCAGTAAAATGTGTTAAAAGCGTTTATTATGTATAATACGTATTAACGTACCATTCAAGGTGTTTCAATAGCAACCCTGACCAAGATTTTATAAACACCGATTATTTAAATTAATAAGATTAAGATTTTTGAGATAGGCATTTAGTATTCAATTTATATATACATTAATTTTTTCACTATAATATATTAATATATTATAGTTGTGTGGATTGTGAAATAGTTTAATATAATAGTAACTTTATAAGTATAGTAGGTATATTAATTAATTTATATGAATATATATATATAATATTGATTAGATGTATATGAAAGTTAAGTAATAACTATAAGATATATAATATTAATTATTAATAATTATAATATATAATATATATTATTATATATATATTAATATATATATAATATTATATATATTAAATATATAATTATATATACTATTTAATATTATTAATATTATATCATAATTATATTATATATATAATATTATCTATTATATTAATTAATATATAAATATTATTAATATATATATGATATTAATATTATTATATTAATTAGGCCGCTCCCGATAAGATATCATAGCAGCTCCCTTATCAGCTTTTCTTATAATAATATCTTATAAATAATAGCTACGAAAAATTAATAATGATAATATTAAAGTCTAATTCATTAATTATGAGTTTTAAGAGCTTATATAGCATAATATTTCATCGTACTATTATATACTTAATTATATACTATATAGGGATTAAATACAAATATCAGTAAAAAAAATGTTATGTATATTATTATTTCAAATTATTTTTTTAATTATTTTACCTTTATAATAAATAAATTAGATATATAAATCTTATATACTTCTATATGAGTGATTCATAGTGGCCTCAGCCTCTAAGAAGAGCCACAATTCTCACTATCCCTCTCATAATAAACTGCGTAGACTACCACTCAGCTTACCGGGTACAAAGGAAATTCTCACGTGATTGCTGGATCTCCTGGGCTATAATGCAGAAAAAGTGCCCAATAATAGCCGAAGTAAAAACTGTTAAAATGAGCAAAAGAAAAAAAAATATATAAAGTGAATATTCTCTGAAAACTACAATATAGTCTTATCAGGGAAAATTGTTGAGAAACCTACCGTATTTTTGGAAAGTAATGCCTCTGTAAAAATTTTGAGTTCCGTCGAAATTGTGTATACACTATAATATATAACAAAATAAAATTATAACATTTTTACATAAATTGGCTATTTTTTTTTATTTTTTTGTGACAGGGCGTTGCGAGGGGCGACGAGACAGAGGGGGAGCTGGCATGGAAGCTCCCTATCCCGGAGTCACGGCGACTATGTGAGATTACACTGATCCTCTGTCCTAATATATATCTTTATATATATATATTTGTATAATGAGATTGACATCTCCGTGGGGTGGCAATCTTACGCTGTGTCTAGCGTATCCGGAAGGGGAATACACAGAATAATGAAGTAAGGAAAGATTTTTACTCCAGTCATACCCGTTCAATTAAAATGAGTAGTTGCGCGAAACTTTGCGAGAAACCCCGCACGCCCATAATACACAGCTCTGGCTGGGAGTGGATTCAACGAGGAGAGCCCTTTTCGCTGTGCGTATTGCTCGCAATAATAGAGAAATTTACCTCTCCGATTTAGGTTTTCCACGCGTGGCATTTTAACATTTTAAATTGTGGAAGGGAAGACTATTTTCCCGTACTTTTTGTCTTGCATGGCTCTCGTCTTGCGGGTTATATCCTTGGGCGTACTATAGTTTAAGAAGAGAGAATAAAATGTGTATACTTACGTAGAAGTCTTTATATTAATATTTAACGAAGTAAGCTCTAAAATATAATGAGGTGACTCTAATATATGCCGTCGCTTCTCATAGACTTTACCCTAAGTTTATCTTATGAGATTTATATAAGCTATTACTCTCTTTTTTTTTCATTGTATTTTTTTTTTTTTCTTTTGCTCTTTATTTCACTATTTTTGTGTCGTTCGTCCCGGTCCAATGCTAGAGTAGTATACCTATTCACTAAAATTATTATAGAGATTCTATATAAATGATATTCCTTATTGCGTGTAATCATAATTGTAGTTTGAATATAAAGTTATATATATATATTTTAATTTTAGAAAATTTTTGTTTTTAATTTTTTTTTTATTTGTACATTTCCGCCACTAAATTGGACCAGTCGATTTTCCGGCGAATTAATAAATTCCTTTTCCTATGGTTATGCTGTATGATGTAGTGTTTACTTGTGAGTGATATGGACTTAATATTATGGTTGAGCAGCTCTCATAAAGAGTATATTGACTGTACCTAATATAGAGTTTTAAAATATATTATTAAGGTATATAGGTATATAGATATTATATTTTAGTATTTAGTATAAATATATAGTTATAAATAGTACTATTATAAGGTAATATATTGATATATAGTTTTATAGGATTAGAATATATATTGGAGTACTTACACATTCATCAAGTTCGTAATCTTATTAAGTGTGAGTAAGTGAAGCAGTATATATTTAACTCAATTCCATATATAAATAATTCCTTGAATTTTATATCCACATAAGTGGTATAGTAAATATAGTAGTACAATATTAACTAAATAATACCGTAATAGTAATGTAGTGTAGCAATACGCATTATAATATGTTATAATCTGGGAGGTTGGCTATCTTTAGCAACTTTTTATATCGTCATGCTCCCTCTCTTCGTCTCTCTCTAACTCCGTCAATACTTCTCTTTCTGTATTCTCTCTGAGTCTCATCCTATCTTCCTCTCTCATCTTGGTACTTATTATATATCTCACTCACAAATAATATGCTCATATCATGTACAATTAAAGATATATCATATCATAGATATATTTAGGTATATTCCCTTGTCTTATTGGTTAGAGTCATTTGTAATATAATTATAGTATATCATTTAGGATTTTTTACACAATGAATGAGATAGCCTATATTAGAACATGGCTATGTACGATATAGTACTTTAAACTCTAGAGGGTACATATTCTCTTCTTTATATCTTAAGTAATAGGTATAATCATATTTTTATATTACATTTAATCTTTGAATTTATCAACTACAGTCTGCAGAATAATTCACGGTTGAATATTTTAGTTAAGGTAATCATTTATTATATTTCAATTATATTCAATTTAACTATCTTATTATAGATGAAATAGTCTATATATTATTTTGTATATATCAAATCAAAAATCGAATAAAAAATAAAAAAAA
>JABUQX010077664.1:55000-62111 GCA_015478945.1 Trachelipus rathkii | reverse complement strand
ATGAATACTAATATATAGAAAATAATAAAAAATAATAAAAATAAAGTTTGATATTCATATAAAAGTAAAAAATTTTAGTGTTTTGCCCTTCCAGGCCTAACAGTGATAGGCATAGTTGTTCCCTAAAAACTCTTATTCCTATTTTTTTCCCAGTAACTTTTTTGTATATTATGTAAGAGTTTACAACTCCCATCCCAAGTAAAAGTTCTATTCTCAGTTTTCGATACCACTTGACCCCTTTTCTAAGGGTGGTGGCATAGGAAGCCATCTGGTCCGAGAGGTCTATACCCCTCTTGCCCTTGTTATACTCTAGAACTGCAAGAGGCTTTTCAGTTGTTCTTCTTCGTTTTCTTGCTGAAGGTCAAGATTAGTTGAAGGTTGCTGACTGGTGGAAGGTCCGGGATCATCTACTTGGAGATGCCGCTCCTGCTGTAGCTGAACAAATTCTGGAGTATGTTTGGTTGATAGCAAGCGAACATCTCGAGTATCTTTCCATTTTAGAACAACTATGCCATTATTATCTTCTCTTGCTATCATTTCACCTTTTTTCAAATTTGCTTCCATAACCTGTTTTGGCATAAATTTTTTATTTGCATGCAATGTTCCCACTACATGTGTATTCCTTTTTAGAAATAATTGAGCCATCTCGTAGCTTGTATAGAAATTGTTGAAGTACAATGTTCTTCCATGATCGAAAAGTGAAGTTATATGTGTTTACAAACATTTGTGGCAAGACTGACTTCTCGAACCCCGGTCAAGCTTTTTCCTGAATAAATTTGAAGGTTATATGTGTAACCTTCATGGGTACAAATTTGAAGGTTATATGTGTGTAACCTTCATGGGTACAAAGGGCTTTAGTGGGGATGTATTGTCGGAAAATTAATCTGCCTCTCCATGGGACTAAGGTTTCATCGATGACTAGATTGATTGCAGGTGATAATACAGTCTGAAATTTTGCTTTTAGAAGTTCTATAAGAGGTTGTATTTTTCCAAATCTGTCCCCTTTTTCTGTTTCTTCATTATTGCTAAAATGAAAGCATTTCAACAATAGTTCAAATCGGTTTCTACTTATCTCTACACATACTAGTTTTGTATAAAATATTTGAACTCTAATAATTTACTATTATACCCATTTTTACTAATCCCATCCAAAGAAGAAAACCCAGGAATTTTTTAATTTCTGTTCCGGTTGTTGGTATCCATTTCTGGAGCCTTGCATTAGGCGCAAGATTGGTCGATGCTTCAATGATTTGACGAGCACATAAATTTGTTTGGTACGTCAAATGATCTAGTACTTGTTCATCAAGGAATAATTGAAAACATTCAATAGGCTCTATATTTGGTTGTAGCTCTATTTGTAGATCAGAATTACCAGTAAATGGGAATGATTTTGATCTATTTTGGTATTCACCCCATTGCGGTGGTTCCAGGTCTTCTTGCTCTGTTTCAGGAATATCATCGATTTGTTGAGTGTCATTTTCTTGTATTCTCATTTCCTCAATATATATATATATATATATATATATATAATTTTAAAAATTATATATATATATATATATATATATAATATATATATATATATATATATATATATTTTATATATATAAATATATTATATATATTATATATATATATTATATATATATATATACTAATAATATATTATTATATATATATTATATTATATATATATATTATATAATATATATATATATCATAATATATTTATATATATATATATATAATATATATAATATTTTCTTAAAAATTTCTAAAATAATAATGAATTGACCTGTCAGCCAAGTGTCACCCAAATATGGGTGACATGGCCTATGGTGTTAAGTTCTGTTAAATCTTTCTACTACTTGAGCTTTCGTTTCATTCTCTGTAGCGAAACAATGTATTCTATGTTTTCTAAATAGCTCTTGAGTTGGTTTATTTATGAATTCGAGTCCTTTATCCGTATGTATTTTTCTAGGAATTCTTTCCTTAAATATATTTTGAAATGCATCTGCGATATCATTTCCAGTTTTCTTTTAATAGGAGTAGACCAAGCGTATTTACTGAATATATCTATAACTGTTAATACGTAATTTATATTTTTATTTTGAGATTTATATGTCTACTAAATCAGCTTGCCATTGATCATCAACACTAAAGACCATTACTCTTCTCGTTGAAAATTTATGTCTTATTGGTTTATGCAATGTGTAAACGTTTTGATGATCTAGCCAGTCCTTACCTATCTTAGAAGACAACCCGCTTTTTCGTCCTAAATCATTGATTACTGAGTATCCAGTTTTAGAATTATAATATAATTTCCTCAATTTTTTAGAGCCCGATTTCGCGAGCTCTTTACCCGTTTTTTGATGGTAAACCCATTCCGAATCTTGATTACATTCCCATAACTCCTGTGACTAATCTCGCATCTTTTATAACGTACTCTGGTTCATTAGGATCTAACGCAATTCATCGATTGTTTTTGCTAATAAATCATTCTTGCCGCAATTTCTCTCTTGTCGTATTTGTATGTTTAATAACTTTATATCATTGTTGTTTTACAGTCCTTATCTTAAACTGTTAAGCACCAATATATCCTTCTTTTAATCTTTTTTGTACTTTCGTACCTGGACCGCAATATGAATATTTTCCTGTATTCCTAAACGATCCGTTTTCAATATTTTCCTATGGAACATTATTAGGTAAATTTAAATGCATTTCTGGTAAAGGGAGTTTCTTCAACGCCGAATTTAACAATCCTGAACCAGTTTTCGTCTTTAAAAATAATTTCAATTCATTAATATATTTTTGATTTTCAAGGGTTAAGTTTATTGAATTTTTCTCAAAGAAATTTTCTTTATGTACTTTTCGAGTTGTATTGTAAATATACATTTATTTAGGAGGAAAAACTTTTTAGGTACATATAAAGTCTTTAAATGAACTTGATATCTTCCCTCTCCTGGTGAGGAATTTTTTATTAAACATATAACAATGTAAATATGCTTCACGTTCTTTCCAAGCAGTTTCACAATAATTACGAAATTCTTCCCACGAATTCTTTTTGAAATGAAATCATTAAACAATATTAACGTAAATCTTTATAGGCAATGAGGAACATATAAATTACATTAGCATTGGACGATATTGTTTGGACGAGGAAGCTTTAAAAATAGTTATTGACTAAAATAAACATAGAGGCTTGTATTATTTAGTCTTCCTCTCGATATAAATAATCATATCAGGGCTTTAACTGTGATATTGGAAATCATTCATTTATTCATCAAAATACAATAAATTTTTCTTCTTTGTTTGTATAACATTCTTCGGGTCTAGAATTTCGGAAGAACATATTTATTTTTCTAACTTTATATTTTATTTTTTTGTTATTTAGGATAGATTATTATAATAAATGAATCGATATCACCCCCTCCTTTCTCCAATAATTCAAGAACTTCGTTTTTACTATATCCTTTATCAAATCCTGATTTTTTAATTTAATATTTCGGCTTGGAATTATTTGGTTAAAGACTTACTCCAAAAACAAATAAATTATTATTAAATCTAAACACTTATCCATAAAGTACATTTCTTTAGTAGATAAGATATCGTCTTTTAACCGCAATACAGACTCTCAAATAATTAGAGCTCTACAGATTAGAGAGAACTGGTAATAAGAAATCATGTTCTTGAATTACTTTTTGCTCTTCTATCATTTCCACTACGGATAGAAATAGTTTTCCAATTAATTTATTATAGAGGAAAAAATGTATTAAATATATATATATTTTATAGATGTTTTTTCAAAGGGCGGTAGCGAAATGCTACCCACTTCTGTAATAGTTATTAAAAAATTATATTTCGTTTGTCAATTTATTCAAAAGAGGTAGTAGGAAGAACGCGACCCTCCTTTAGTAATTTATAAAAAAATTACATTTCAGTTTGTAATATTTAAAGAGCAGGTGACGTTTTCGAGGCCTCCCATTTAATTTGAAAAAATATATAATAATATGTATTGCCATTGAAAAAAAAATATTACAATGGGGCCATGAAACGGGCCCCTTTTTTTATAATTTAAATTTTTATTATTTATTTATTATATTTAAGATTTAGCATATGTTTTTATAAACCATATGTTAAAATATATATATTTGTATTTATTAAGATTTAGCGCACTTTATAACGTATATTTACTTTAGAATATAACGTTATATATCAAATAATAAATAGGTTTTTAAAAGGGTATTTACAAGACAACGCTAATATATACATATTCAAATTATAATTTAATATTTTTTAAAATGTGACATATATCCTCGAGGATATACGTTATATTCAAATTATAAAATAGTTTTTAAAAGGGTTTTCAAGGACCCACGCTAATCTATATATTTTTTTTAATTTACACGTTTTTTTAAAAATGATAGGTGGTGTACCGCTACAGGTCAACCCTTTTAACTTCTTTTCCAGTTAACTTCTAAAAAATGGATAGGTTCGTGACCCACGTATCGGCCCCCCTCATCCATAATTCTTTTCATTTAACTGTTAAAATGATAGGTGGGCCCACCTCTCATATTTCCTTTTTATTTAACTTTTTAAAAATGATTGTGGGATCCGGCTACGGGTCCCAACCCCTTTATATTCTTTTTTTTTTTATTGCGTGGTGCCTTGAGGCACCACACAAAAATATATATCCTTTAAAAAAATCTTTTCTTTTTCTTGATTTTAGCGTGGTTGCCTCAAGGTGCCACGCTTACTTATATTCTTGAAACTTTACTTTTTTTAATTTAACTTTTAAAAATGATCAGGTTGGGACCCGCTACGGGTCCCAACCCTCGTTATATTCTTTTTTTCATTTAACTTTTAAAAATGATAGGTTGGACCATCTCAGTGTCAATACCCCTTTATATTCTTTTTCCATCAAATAAATATATCTCCTAACTATTCTTATTTAGCAGGATGCCTCAGGCATCCCGCAAACCATATATTTTATTCTTTTTATTTTTTTATTTTTTTTTTATTTAGCGGGATGTCTTAAGGCATCCCGAACCATATTATTTTTTATTTCATTTTTATTCTGTTTTGCATCCCGGCTATACCATATATTTTATATTTTTTTCTTTATTTAGCGGGATATGCCTTAAGGCATCCGCTAAACCATATATATATTATTTTTTTTATTTTTTTTATTTAGTTTTTTTGCCTTAAGGCATCCCGCTAAACCATATATTTTTTATTTTTTTTTTTATTTATTTTTTTCCTTAAACCTAACTTGCAACAACTAACTTACAAACTAACATGCAAATATCTTTTTAATTTGGTTTTGCTTTTTTCTTATTCGAGATGTTTTACATCATAACATTAAAATATTGGCTCCAACAAGTTGTCTTACATGCAATAAGTAATCTGTTTATATTTGTTTTCTAATAGTATATGCGTTTTATCATCATTTCTCTGATAATGCTTTTTATACTTGTGGTAATTACAATCATGTTTTCTTACTTTCGTATTAAAATTTTAGTTCCTATAAGAGTTCTCCATAAATAAATACTTATTTTATATTCATCAATGTTAATCGTTTGATGATAACGCTTTTCTTTACTCCCTTCGCTTTTTTAATTTCTTTATTTCTAATGTTTTATAAGCATATAATTTTGCTTCTTAGTCTACAAAATCTCTGTTTATCAGTTTCCAGCTGTTCATCTTTCATTTACCCCAAATCACCTTTTATTCTTTTTCTGAATATAATTTTATGCTCTTTATGATAATCAGATGTATCGAACAGTTTATATTCCTTTCATATCTTTATATACCAGTATATCATTCGTTTCTACATAATAGCATAATGAATCTGTATTTGTAAACAATAACTTTTGCTTTTTCCATTATATTATCTTTTTAATATGATTATAATGAAAGTCATACATTAAAGTTTTACTTAATTCTAAAATAGACATTCCTACATAGATAGGTTTATCAAATCTTAGTTTTAGTTTTTTTCATATGATAAGCTATTAAATTTTCTGAGAATATTTTAAACGTTTCAAAATTTGGTTTATTTACTAATTTTTGAGCTTGCTTTCATTATTAACTAGTTGTACATCAACTCTATTTCTTATGTTTTCCATCATTTTACCAAACACCGAGTTGTTCATTAATTTATAGAAATCTTTTTCAAATTCATTCTTCGCTTCCTTTCTCTTTCTCGTGTTAAGATCAATGTATGATTTCATTCAATCGCTCTCATCAAATTCCAATATTCTATGTATTTTCGTTAGTTTCAATTCTAAATTCAAACACTGTTTTAAATTTCTATAGAGTATGATATATTTTTCTTTATTATTCAAGTTTGGAACTAATTTTGAAACTTTATCTAATTTTATATTTTCTGCTGCTAAGGGGTAATCGTTATGTAAATTGTGTAGTTCTTTAGGATATTCCAAATCAACTTCTAAAATATATAAAAATATATCCTTTTTCGATTCATCACTGATGTCTAAAACATCAAAATCGTTAATGTTTTTCATCCATTTAAAATTTCCCGTAGGCAAATACTGAAACATTGCCCAACCATACAAATTATTAGCATCTAAATAAGTGATATAACTATGCTGTTTATTTTTATCATAACTTTCTTCAATATCCTCATCATTAGCTTTCGCATATCTATGTGTTATAGTACTGATTCCTCCTCTAATCCCCTTTTCTATCATCAACAACATATCCGGATCTTTTAATAAATCTAATTTTACTTGCGTTTCTTTTTTAATAATGCATCCCAAGATAACCTTGGAGATGTAAAAATAACGTGCTGGATCTAATTTATAAGTATCTAAGGCAGTTGTTCTAAAGTTTGGAGCAGCATTTGACCAATCATCATAGTTACGGGTCTTTAAGTATTCACATCATTGTCATCTTTTAAATGTTTTACAATGAAATTTTTTTCCATTAAGAGGTTAATATTCTTCGTTTGTTATATCTTCATTATTTAAAATATTATAAAATTTCTCTTTTTTAGGTAATTTTTCATGATTAAATTTTGCTATATCATCCATCCAGTCGTATGGATAAATTCCTTTACGTTTTAGTAGCTGAAACTGTTCATCTTGATAAT
>JABUQX010077664.1:32500-47500 GCA_015478945.1 Trachelipus rathkii | reverse complement strand
GCTACGTATATAAAGGCAATTTGAATGGCTGCAGAATTATCTTTTTGTACATCTCGAGGAAAAGATACACAAATTTTCCAAGATTTCAAAAGTTATCAATGAACAAGGTTAAATCTATGTATGATCTCCAAAGAGAGAATTCTGAAGCCCTCTTGCTTATATATTCATATTTGAATTGGAAAGAGGGTTTTTTGCGACTACTTGTAACAAATACCATGATGGTTGTCAATTGTATTTGCAGAGAGATATGATTGAGTGCTAAGACAATAGTTTGATTATATCTTTGAGAGAATTTATTTCATTAATTTTTTTAATCAAGTCGAGAGAGTGAAAGGAATTACATGATGTGTAATTTATTTTTAAACTATATATAAATTTTAATGTCACTGAGAGTATAGAAGCTTCAAGTTCGCTATATTATTCTCGGTGCGATATAGCTATATTGTTTGCAGCGCAGGACCGTGGTGGCACACTATTATTCATTTCTATATCTTCCTTTATTTAATAAAGCCAGGAAATGCACGACAGTCGTCCTAAAAAGGGACGCAGTCTGGGTACGGATCAGTTGCGTCTGGATACTCGTTTTCTTCATTTTCCATAAAACACGGACGCCGACGTATTTCTTGCTAGCTACCTGTTCGGTAGCGGGCCTAAATATGAGTGGGACACCTGTAAGATGTTAGAAGGATGGGATGAATTGCGGATTGGATAACAGGAAAGCACACAGCAGTAGAGAGAGCAGCCAGAGATTCTTTCTTAAGTTCAGACAGTGGTGCTCTCCTGTGTGAGAATGAAATGGTTCTGTTACAGAGATACGACATCATATTGTATACAACTTCAACGATCTAGAGATGCAATTCATCATAAAACCAAGGATATTCGTATTGCTTATAATATAATTTTATTCGTTAATAAGTTGGTTCTTTTTTAAAAATCTGTGCGAATGACCGACCAGACTCCAAATATAATAATACGATATATAGGTTCCGTTATTTATAAATCCATATTATATATAACATAGTATTTATATTTCTACTTCATTATATATATATATATATATATATATATATTATAAATTAATCAATAATATTATTGGCGTCACTTACTGTTCAATTATTCAATGAGACTGAAGATGTTTCACATATACGATAATATCCCAGGTATATAAACATAGTAATTTATGGTTGAGAGAGAGATTATGTTTAAGACTTTTAGATAATATGATATTTATACCATATAAAGGATGAAGAATCTCTCTCTGTTAATATCAGTTTAATCGGTCTCATTTAAATTATGATAGTCCCTATATTTCTTATATTATTAAGATATTTAAATCAGTGATCTAGCGTAATGGCATATAAATCGATATAAGCTTGATAAGTGAATCAGTAATGAACCTGGAATGAAAGTATCTCAAGCAAATTAATAAATAATTATACTATAAATTATCTTATAAGCGATGATTATCTTTACAAATAGATCACTAATCCCTCTTTTGCTATCTAATCTCTCGCTGTTGAGTTTATAGTGTAGACAATTGATAACAGTATATATTGTTAGCATATATTAATTAGATTACCAAATTTTCCGTTGATAACAATCATATAGAGTATTTATGAGAGCGATTCACTATAGTAATATATCATTGTATATATATATATAACATTTTACATAATATACTCATAGATATATATATATTATATACGTAGTATACCTGTAGCTAGTTATAAATAGGTATTATGACTATAACTTATCTATTAATTTCAATTTATATATCTAAGAATCTGTATATTAGAATATATAAATTAGTTACGTTCATGCAGACATTTTCAAAGCAAGATAGTTTTAGTTCTGATTATGAGTATCGTAAACTCCTCTTAGCATAACGATTTTACGAATCCGATTAAGTTTAAACAGATTATAGAGTTAGCTCTTAACTCCGCTTCTGACCCCCACCTTACAATGTGCGACTCCAAATTTTTTAAGGTTAATAGAGCAGAGAGAGAGAGAATCATTTTTTTAGGGGGGGGGGAAATCCACCTAAATTTTGAACTTTTTTACCAAGGCAGCTAAGGGTTAAAAATTAGCAGCTGACCTTAAAAGGAGTTTTGTTGGTTGGATCGAATTTTTTTTTCGGGGTTAATTCTCTCTTATCAAATAGTGTGTGAGAAACCGAATTTATTAAGTTTTATTTTATTTTTTTTAAGTATAATTTATGTATAAACTATAAACATAATTTATGGTTTATTGCTTAGCCACATTTTTTTTAATTTTCCAAAGGAAGATTATTATTATTATTCCCTAGTTACAGTACCTACTCTAAAGAACCTAAATTTTAACTGAAAATGGACGCGGTTTTTAAGTATATTTATTTTAAGTGAAATTTAAAAAAATACAGTTTTTTAATTCGAACAATATAGCATTACAATTGGTTTGTTGTGATACAACATTAAAAGCTTTAAAAGTTTGTCGTGAAGGAAAAATATGTTTGCAAACAAACTTAAATCTACTTAGCAAAAATAACCTATTGAGTTAAATATATTTTTCTATGATCATATGCTAGTCGTCGTAACTCTGGGAGAGTAGTAGTAATAATAGTAGTAGTAGTAGTTGTAGAAGACTTGCTATGCTAATTTAATTTCCCTCAAAAGAGTGAATGTGAAAGATAGGGAATTTTTTCATTCAGACAGGAAAAATGGTGATAGGGATTTAGTCCTGCCTTCTATATTGTGTGAAGAAAGGAATTGGTATTGTTTTTTAAAAAAAATATGATTGACATCAATTGGTAAAACAAGAGAACTAAACCACAAAGGCACTATTTTTCGTTATGAAATGATGGTTCAACGTAGATTAGGAAGTTGGAATGTAGAACACTAAGTTTTGACCCGTTTTTATGTCTTCGATTTGGAAATGAGTCTTCGAAGCAATATTTATTATTATAATTATTTATTTATTATGTTTGGACAGAAGTTATAAAAGTTGAAAGTTCAGGAAAGAATAATTTGATAACAGATTATGTCCTTGAATCTCCCAAGTAGATGACATAGAAATTATTACTTGATGCGATATCAAAATTGGTTTTTATGACCAATTGGAAGTTAAGAACTTCTATTCAAGTGAGGAAATTATTTGTTGAGCAACATCTTCGCATCAAGGGGGTTTGCAGATAGAGGTTTGATGCATGGGGGGAAGTGATTTTTTTTTAGCTGATCAGCTCACAGTAAGTATAGTATAGTATAAAAAACAAAATTAAAAAAAAAAAAAAATTTTGAGGTCGTTTTTTTATCTATTCAAGCAATTAAATCAAAGAAAAGCATGAGAAAGAAGTTGAACTGAGATTAATTTCTATAGAGGAAGTGTAACGGAAAAAGTGATTTTTTAATTAGTTAATAAGCCAATTTATAGGGAGTTTGTAGTACTGATTACATGGGCTACTATATGGAGTTGCAGATTTTTAAAATTGTTTTAATTTTTGTTTATTTTCCCACCCCCGCATTTGGGATCAGTTTTTTTACGAGTTTCACATTATCGATATTAATAATGGATCTTCAAACAGTGAATTTCAAAACGACAATTGAGAAAAATTATAATAATTTTAACCAGTTGATTAGTTGGTTCAAATGTTACAATATATTGTATTGTTTTGTTGTAGCTTTTTTTAAAAGATATTACTTTAGTAAAGGTGTGGTTTATTTTAATACTTAGATCGATCAGGTAATAAGTCATTCTTTTTCAGACTTTTCATATTTTTTGAAAAGGGTTAATATCCACACTTTTAAAATAAGTTATATTTTTTAAAAAAGCATTCATCACGGATTATTTATATATTGATTAATCATTTTTATTACCTGTGAGATTCTACGAATTTTAAAAACCTGAAATAGTTTTAAATAAATCAATGGTTCGAGTGGTATTAAATGTTCCTTAGTCTTGTATGTAGATGCCAAAGATGAAAGATAGCTTGCACTATTATTTTTTAAAAAAAAGATAACTTGTTTGAACAGATTTATTTTTTTTTACCAGCTCAAATGATAAATTATTAACAAATTGTTGTAAAATGCTTATTTTGGCATTTTGGTTAACCTTAAATCTATTAAAATTTATTCAGAGACAAAATCTTTCTGTGATAATGGGAATAGCCTTCGTTTCGAGTTTTTGGTCTTTTTCATCTCATCTATAGCTAGAGTAGGATAAACTTACTATTACAGAAAATTATGTAATTTTGGCATGCTAGATTTTGGCGGCGAGAGCTTTTAAAAGTTGACATCTTTATTTTTTATTCTATTATTAACACAAAATTCCACTTAAGTTTTAAATTAGTGACTAATCTTCAAAAAGCAAATATCGATTACAACGTTAAAAATATTTTATATTGTTTGTCATTCGATGTGAAAATAAGAAATTATTAAATAATTTGATTATGTTTTTTTCTTCTTTTTTTTCCCCATTCTTCATTTCTATGGATCAGTTCGGGATTGAACCTAATCCTTAGAATAATTTCCATATTTTCCCTTATCCCTGGTAGTCCGTCCTAACGAATACCCTAAGTAGCACTTCTCAGCTATGAACTTATAGCTTTTCTTTATCACCATGCTCTCCGCCAATATTCTTAGTTCCAAGTGTTAGAGTGAAACCTGTACTGGAGCCTCTGTAAGCATGTTCTCCAGACTTTTCTTGTATTATTCCTGTGGCTTCCACAATGACTGAAACTATTTCGATGTTGTCTATGTTCCATATCCTTGCTTAGAGGTGTTCGTATTTTTAAGTGCTTTGATATAATTTAAAGTTCTTTTTCATTACACAATTTAGGCTAGAAACACGCTCCCGTCCAAGGTGTCTGCCACGGCAGCTGTCCCGACCTCTAGGTCAACAGTCAACTATATTTTCCAATTTTGTTGTGATATCATTATTTAATGGAGTGACGTTGTGCGCCTCTTGGTTAGAATATTATAGTCATCAAGTATTAAAACTCGTTGTTATTTGGGGTGATGTTCCCAGTGGGATACTGTGTTTTTATTCGGATGTCCACCCCAAATTTCTGATATTCTAAAATGGATTTATCTACGTATGCTGTTGTATTCCTTTCAGTGTTTGGTAGTCTCCTCGCAGTCGTAAAAACCATCACATTCCAGATTAAATAATGTAGCATACAAGATTCTCCGACCATTCATCCCTTGGCACAATTCTGCATTTATTGTGTTTAGTGTTTGTTTGCCCTTCTTATTTGTAGATTATTGAACCAGTTGGTCCCAGTCAGAGGCTTTATCTTAGGCCTGGAACTGATGGTTCTTGTCAACTTCAGAACTTTTAGACCATACTTCCTACCACATGGCACCCTATACAAATTTGATATTATGCTGGTATATGAATCTCTCTAGTGTATTTTTATGATATTTTTGCAAATAGATGTGCGTTCTTCATTGATGTTTTCCCCAGATTTGCTTCTTTCTTTTCTCTTTGTATAGTAATCTTGATATTCAGTATTTATTTCTCCTCTCTCCAAATTTTCATTGTTTCTAGCTTCTTTGTTTTTCCTCACATTTACTACCTAATCTTTCATTTTTTTTAAAAAGCAACATTTTGCAACATCCTGTTTTTTTCAAGCTTCATGTTTCAATGATAGGGTTTTAAGGTCGTTTAGATTGAATTTTCAAATATTTCCCAATTCCTATTACTTCAGACATTTATTATATCTATTGTGGGCTTACTGCCATTCCTCCTTTTTTGCCTGATACATGTACCGTGGTACAATTGATTTTTGATACTGTCATCTTGTGTGCGTGCAGAATGTGGTTGTGAGGTGGATATCATCCAGCTTGTTTAAGTCTTCCTGCATCTAGTCCAGTGTTTCTCAAAGTGGGTGATAACGCCCCCTTTTGGGCGCTGGAGGCCTAGAGGGGGGTGGTAGGGGAACCTGAGAAAAATGGGGGGTGTTGAAGTTATTTAGTAATTTTAGTTCTTCATATTTCTTTATAATATATAATAGTATACTATATAATATACTATATAATAGTATATATATATATAATACTATTATATTATATATTTAATATATATATAATATGTATATATATATATATATGTATGTAAGTTTGTATATATTAAACTTACTATTATATATAATATATATATATGCCATTTTGTGTTTTTAGTTTTGGTTAAAGTAAAAAAAATTGATTTTCACAGTGGGCGGTAGACGAAATAGGTTTGAGAGTCTATGATCTAGTCGATACTTTTTCAAGTCCATACCTGAGAGTCACTGTCTTGTGGGATGAGCCAAGTGTTAATGGCTAGTGCCATGTTTGTTTTTTAGGAGTTTAATTTCAGATTTAAAGATTAATTTTAATCTTCTCCTATATTACTGTTACATATTTCCTTTCATTATAGTTTTATATTTTTTCTTGAACTTCGTCGAGGTATCTTGTACGTGGTGTCTGTGGCTCTCAACTCCCTTGAGATTATATCTACCTTCAATTTCTATATCTCACATCCCGTATCTTAACTGCCTTTCTTATAAATAGAACAGTATACACACAAAGAAACATTTTTTTCTTTCCAGCCAAATTCCAAGCATATGTCATTGGAAAACTTTTTTACTATTCTATTTTTTAATGGTTTTCATTTTTCTCTATATGACGCGTAGAATATGTTTTAAGATCGTCCATATAAAAATAGGTGGGGAAAATTATTTTTGGGTTCTTCATCATTTGCTCCAACATTTATGCGATATGTCAATCAAGTCGCATAAACTATATTAGGAAAGTATGCATTACTCGAAGCTATATTTATGTCAATCATAAATAATTTAAGGGGAGATGAGGTCTCCTTTGGAATATTTCCTCGCTTAATGGGCAAATATTAATTTCTATTATTAATTTCTTCCTAATAAAGTAGGTTTATATTAACCTTCCATATCTTCATTACATTTTCTACTGAACCTTATATTTCAGGGCTAATTTTATATATTTTTAAGAGCACTATTCTAATATAATTGTGAGGGACACTATTGTAGGCTTTTTTTATAGTCTATACATGCCATACTTAGGTTTTTCTGTGCCCTCCTCGAATTTTCAGTAACCATTTTGTTGGATCAAGCTTAAAATTGGTCCTTGGTTCATAACTATTTTTACAACTTCTTCTGTTCTCGCTTATGATGTTTTATTGTTATCCAAATGGTTCTTTGATCCTTGTTTTGCCAGCACTCCGTAATACACCTTTATAAGCGTTGGCAATACACAGTGATGGGTCTATTACTTTTTCAGGTCTCAGATTTTCTCTCGCTTTTTTGAAATCAGCAGCTGTTTCTCCCGCCTGTTAACTGGCACTGAGGAATTTCTTCTTTTTTCATTTATAATTCTAGTGTTCTTATTTTCTTCAGCCATACATTTTGAACTCTATCTGGTCCAGGTGTTTTCCAGTTGCTACTCCTTTTAATTACATTTTTAATCTTTTTTTTTTTTTTTAATTGTTACGTTTGTTCCATTTGTTCATAGGTTCTTTTCTTGCTATATCTTCTATTTTCTCTAGCCATTCTGCTTGGTTGTTAAACGTTCTTTCATCTTCATTCCAGAATCTTTCCACTTCTTCTTTGGGAAGAGGGAATGACACTTTGATGGAATCATTTCGTAGTTCTCTGTAGAACCTTCCTTGATTCTCTTTAAACATTTGATTTTGTTTTATCTCTTCTCATACCTTTTAATTTTATTAGCCTTTGCTGTTAATAACAACTTTCTACTTTCAATGGCCTGAGTTATTTTGTTATTTTGCACTGTCTTGTCTTTCCTTGATATATTTTTTACTCTTCTTATAGTTTGTTCTGATGTTATCACACCACGTGGGTACGCATCTATTAAAATTATTGATACCTCTTGTCTTAATTTGCTTAATTCCTTCTGTAATCTATATTTCCACGGTGGTATCTTTTCTTTGCTCTTTCTTTTTTCTCCTGCTTTCTTGATTATGAAGACTTTAGCCCTGGCAACTGCAAAATATAGTCTATTAATCACTGTCAAACGACAATTGGTTGGGATAATTCTTGGTAGCACTTTATTTGCTATCCTAGTATATTTCTCCATTTGGAACCAATTTCCGATTTTTTTTTAATTTTGCATCTGCTCTGTATTCCCTTTATGAGATCTTCATCTCTGTATTTTGCTATTTTTATTAACATTTCCTCCTCTGAGCAACATTCTTCATTTCCTGTTTGGATATTTCATATTTCATTCATCAGTTTCCTCTCTCTGTCTGGTTCCAATTCTTCTATTGTATTATCTGTTATTTTTTCCATCTCCTGCATCCGAGTTCTCTGTTTCTTTTTCCATCCTTTACCTCTAAAATGTCACTACCAACTATTTCTTCTTCTATTATTATTATTGTTTGGTCCTTGTCTAGATTTTCTTTTTGATACATGTCCTTTATATCAATCAATATTTCCATTTCTTTCTCTTTGCTCAATTTTGTTACAGCCTCTTGTTTGTTCTCTCCTTTTTCTTTGTTTTTTTTGTTTTGTTTTCTTTTACCACTGTTCATTCTTTGGTTCTTTTTTCCTTTATATTTTCTACTAATTCTAATGTCATACCCATTTTATTTTCAACTATGTTTTGTGCTTTCATTTTTATTTCTTCAAGATCTTCCTTAGTTGTTAATGTAGATTTCATTTTTCTTTTCCCTGTTTCTTTTCGTTCTTTAACAAAATTAAGAATACACTGCTTTTGTGCTTTAATCCATAGGCTTTCCTGTCCACATTTTTAATTTTTTTCTTGAAATTATTATTCCATGTGACTCATTTTAAATGAACTACTTTTGTTTTTTCAATAACTTATTTCCAACACAGTTCACTTTATACTGTTTTGTTGGTATAGAGTTCTCCCGATATAGTAGCTTTCCCAGTCAAGTACAGATTTCGGGATAGTGTCCATTCATCCTTCTTCCCACTGATGGTCTCCTCATCGTTTTGATTCAGAAAATTTCCTTGTATATACTCTTCAACTTCCTCTTCCATCTGCTTTATTTGTTCTTTTGTTATGTTGGTTTTCCCTATCCTGATGTTTGTAGCAAGTCCTGGTTTATTCTATTATTTCTCCCCATCTATCTGTTTTCCTATTTAACATCATTTGTTTCGCTCTTTTACTCCTTCGTGCCTTTCCTTGGGAATATTTCATGTCTAGCTTAAGTGGAAACCAAAAAAATTTTTTTTCTCCTCCCCCTCCGACCACATACCTCTAATTGCACCTCTACAATTGTAAGAGGCTTTCTTTTTTTTCTTTTTTTTTGTGGTTGGTTATCTGGGCTGGGAGGATCCAAAGGTTCCTCAGACAATCCAGCAGGGGAGTTTGAAGTTCCGGTGGACTGAACTTCAGGGTTATCTAAACCCATTGCTTCAGTTTGGAGAGATTATTTGATGCGTTCCACGTATAGTTGCAAGAAGTCGTGTCATTAGTGTTTAATTTTTGTGCATTTAATTTGAGAGATTAATTTTTTTTTTAAAAATAGAACTGTCGTTTTATAGATAAGAATTAAAAAATGTAGATTCTCCCTCAGGTGATTTCCTGAGTATAGAAAAGGAAAGATTTTCGTTCTAAGAGTAAATGACCTTGTAGCTTAATGAAAACAAAATTTTAAATTCAGCTTCTATCCAATTTTGAATGAACAATTAGATTATATTTTTAATTAGTATCTATATATATATATATATATATATATATATATAATTATATATATATTATAATATATATACTATATATATATATATATATATATACTAAATAATTATATACTTTTAAAAATATATAGATAATTGTTAATTTTCTATTTTTATTCATTGATTTTTGAAAGACATTTTTAAATATCTTATTTAATACCAACTAGTTTCGGGTTATTACACACGCCATTTTCAAGCTGAATGCATAATGAATAGAACAAAATAGAAACAGTTAAAATGATCATAAAATAATAATAGAAGTGCTGGTTCAACTTAATTTTGGTAAATAAAGAAAAAAAAGATAATAAAAAATTAACTAAATAAGTTAGAAGAGTCAAGCAAAAAATAGAAATTCGAACTTCACTTAAGGATGTTAAAGTTAATAAAATTGTAGATTTTAAAATTTAGGTAGGGCTTCCATGATGCTAAATATATAAAGATTTCCAGCAAATGTAACAGAAAATCTTCAGCATTTTCACGCTCTAAAAACCCCAAAATTTGAACGTATATATGATGATTAAACTGGAAGAATGATTATCAAATGGCCGAATAGGGTGGAGTTGGATGATAGAGATCCTCTAAAGGTCTACTTGAGATACCCTTGTGTTCAGCAATTCGTGCGTGGAGAGACCTAATGGTCTTTTCTATGTAGAAAGCATCACGCTTCACATTTACTATAATAAACAATTGAAGAACACAAAGCTAACGGTAGATTTTCTTTACTTTAAAGAATTTACCAATCCTATTTATCATTATGAAAATTAATTTAAAAGTGGGAAATGATAGTTTTAATTCATTTCATTAGTTATTCTTCTTTCAGCTTGATAACTCATTTTCTCCAAATAAACGGTAATATTAGGTCATATAAAGAACGTCTTTTAATTAGCAGAATAGTATAGGTGGAGAAGTTGATAAAATTTTTCATCGTTCACTAGTATTTTTAATAATTTGTCAATTAAAAGCTTGCGGAAATCATGTTTCAAAAATAATAGTTCTGCTAGATAGTACAAGTTCATTGCTAAAGATTTAAGTATAATAGGTAAGAAATTTGTTTGTAATCCTCTATCAAACAACGTTTTTATATATAATAATATATTACATATATATTGATAGTGATAAATATATATATATTATATATATATAAGTACTATTATATATATATATATATATATATATATATATATATAATAATATAATATATAATATATATATATAATAATATAATAAATATTATATTATATATAAATATAATATAATTTAATAAAGTTTTGAGAAGATTGAATTAAGTAATTTTTATTGTGGAAAAAAATTCTGATATTTACTCTTCTTTTTTATTTTTAAAAGATTTATTTTGTTATTTAAATCTTTTGCTCCAAATATTCATTCAACGTTTTAATTAATATGTGCTTTATTTTATTTTGTTTTTAAAAGTAAAATCAATCACAAAATTTAGTTTTATCAATTGATATATTATATAAATATATACTATATGTTATAATATATTATATATATTCACTCACCCACTCATATATATATAGTATATATATATACTATAGTATTATTCGTAACTACTATATATTATATATATATATAATATATAATAACTATATTAAAAGTAAAAGTATCGGCAAAATTTTACACGAATATTACTACTATACACAAAAATGCGATACTGATATAACACGATACATCAATGGATCGTTCCGGTATATGTATTACGTGCATCATCAATATATATATATATTATAATTATTATATATATATATAAACATCGATCTTTATTTTAGTATTTTATAATAAATAGCTTATATACATTAATATATATATAAGTTATGTATATAAACATAACATCGATCTTTATTCGGTATATATATATATATATATATATAATAGTGGGTAATTAATTATAGATTATATATATAGTTATATTATGGCATAATCTTAATGTGTAATTATATATATAATTAAATTTCTATATATTTGTTTTATGGATATTGTTCTAAAATCAAGTATTTTGTTATGTCTATACTCGTTTGTGATTTTTAGCTTGATTACGCTATTTTTAGTATATAGTTTGTAAGTGAAATACTTTTACTTTAATTATTTAGAAATTAATTTGATTTAGAAATCATCAAGTTGATATTAATTTATTGGGTTTTATACAATGACTATTTAGAACTTCTCAGAGAAAAAAAAAATTCTATTTACTCCTATTTATTTTTTTCCCAGATGTTCATTTTCATATGGTCGATAGCATTGCTAAAAAATTGAAAGTCGTGCAGGATTTTGTGTATGCAATCATTAAAAAAGAAAAAAAAACTTGCAAAGAAATTTTTATTTTTATCATTATTTAGTAACATTTTTTTTAGGATACAAAACTATTAACAGAAAAAACTATTAACATTAGATGATAATTTTCATAAGAGTTTATTCCAATTAATATACAAATATTCTCGCATGATAAAGGAAATAGTTTTGTTTAAGTTCAATCAATGAAATCTAAGGGTTAAAGAAGTAAAATATAAATTGGAATTTTTTTTTAATTAATTAGCTTTTACGACTTTGGTATTAGTAGCTTATTTTGTTATTTTTTATAGCCTCTGATGGAAAAGGACAAAGACCCACATAAATTTCACTAGAGTTGGGAAAATCAGTTTCCTAATGAGAATAGAAGTCGATATCACCCTATACACTGCTTTTGAAATTCTTGCAAGCCAAAGGAAGTCTGGAGAAGAAAGAATATACTAGATTTCAAAGGTTGAGTACATGTGGGAGTAAGTATGACGGTTAAATCTGGGTCCTGAGAGGTGGACAGAGAACAGTGAAATTGTGTTGATAGGCTAGTCGTAGGAACTCTCCTCAAAGGCAGGGAAATGTGATTATAAATTTCAAAAAAGTAGTGTTCATTGTAATATCGAAAGTATAAGTAGAGTAAAGCAACAGTTCGACGACCAGAAAGAGATTGATGATAGCAAGAGAGTTACTCTACTTTTTCTAATAGAGCTGTGTAAGTGGAAACACTCCACCCAAATGTACAGC
Source organism: Trachelipus rathkii (assembly GCA_015478945.1). Taxonomy (NCBI): domain Eukaryota; kingdom Metazoa; phylum Arthropoda; class Malacostraca; order Isopoda; family Trachelipodidae; genus Trachelipus; species Trachelipus rathkii. The sequence continues at coordinate 34,761 of JABUQX010077664.1, read as the reverse complement.
GCATACTCCATACAGGGACGAATGACCCTTTTATGCAAAACATCAGCTGGAGTTGTGTAGGCACCTCGGCATCTAGCCTCTTAGAAGCTTGCCAGGAAGAGAGAGAACGATCCTTCGAAGAAGGACCACGGGAAACGGAAATAACACGAATATTGAGACCAGACAAAGGTTTGAGTTGCGTGAACGATTGTGTCGATGTAGATAAATCATATATGTTCAACATAGGTTAGGAATACGGCCTACGATCTCGGTAGCGCTAGGGAGGCACGGTTATGATAAGTTTTGTTAAGTAAGGTTAAATTAAGAGCTTTGCCAAGTTTTTAATTTAATCATACTTAACAAATCTTATAATACTGGTTGAATGTGCTAAAAACCAGTGATGAGGCCTCAAAAGAAAGATGTGTGGAAATATATAAGGAAGAAAAGAGAAAAACAAAGTTGCATAGGCAGGATGAAAAGAGGGGTAAATGGACAGTTTGGAAGGAGGATGAATGGGGATTTACAAGGCAATAGAAAACTCTTCTGGAAGGTAATACGAAAGGTTAAGATAGAGAATAAGGAGAATCTTCATAGAAAAATGAACAGGGATGGTATTTTCGTGACTAATGAAAAGGATGCGAGGAGAGTGTGGAGGGAACACTTCGAAAATCTGTAAGAAGTAGCAGGTATTTTCGGGATGAGTTAATAGGTAGAGTTAGAGCTTGACAAGCTGTGTTGAGTATTTGGGTTAGGGTTTCTATGGTGTTAGTTCCTAAGTGTTTGAGGCGAATGTTGAATATTTTGTCAGGACCCTCTGCTTGTGAGTTTTTGAGGTTTTTGATGGTGTTAATCATTTCTAAGAGAGTGAATGGGGGATTTTCTAGGTTCTTCAATTTTTAGGTCGTTTAATTGTTAATCTATTTATGCGGATTGTAGGTTCATGGCTTATTTTGGAATAGTGTGACATAATGTAGCATTGATTTTTTGTCCTGGGGATTTTATTATTTTGTTTAAAGGTGGCTTCGAGTGTTGGTGGGAGTTGTGTTTGTGATGTGAATTTTTTTTATTGTTTCGTATATTTTTGTTGTATTGGTTTTATGGCTTAGTGTTCCGGCATAATGTTGTCAATTTTTATTCTTATTTGAGTTGATAAAGTTATCTATTCTATTGTTGAGGTTGATTATGTTAATTTGGTTTTGATTTGATTGGCTGCTTTGTAGAAGGGAATGTCTTTGCTTTATTTGGATGTTCATTTCGTTGAAAAATTGAGATTGAAATGTTTACGGTAACCCTGGGGGATGTATTTTTTGTATGCTAAGTATACCTTTATTGTAGGGTTGGATTGCTTTATTGAAAGACGGAAAGTCGGCTATGTGAAAAGATTGAAGTTCTTGTTCTATAGATTCAGTGTAAGCCTGCCTGTTCGCTTTATTGTAATTGGCGTAAGTTTTTTTTTAAAAGATCTGTGTGTGGACTGTTTATGCTGAATTATAATTAATATTAAAATGTGATCAGAGGAGAAAGCATCAAATGTTTGCCGTGTTGGTGTAACTTGTATTTGAGGGGAACAGAAGGAAATGTCGGGGAACATGGAGTTTTGATTATGCAGAAATGGTTGTCGAGTAGGTTGGTTTCTGTTATTAAGGATACTAAGTGCATGTAGGCTGTCTACGGGTGTTTCACCTCTTGATGTGGATGTATGAGAGTTAAGCCATGTAGGGTGATGGGCATTGCATGGCTTAACACTCATACATCCACATCAAGAGGTGGATGTATGAGTGTTAAGCCATGCAGGGTGATGGGCATTGAAGTCCCCGGTCAGTATCAGGTTATTATATTAGAGTTAAGAGGTATAAGTTTCTGACAAATCCTAGAACAGTGTCGAGAGGCTGTTGGTGGGATAAAAAAAATTAGTGTTTTTTTTTATGGATTTTTACTTCCATTGATTGATATATAGATATTGAGTCATTGTTCATAATTAGTTGTGTGATTTGAGGTATTATAAAATTGGATATTTTGTGTATGAGAGTGACTAAGCTATTTTGGATGGAACTCTCTCTTGTCTTACGATTGTGTAATTGAGAAATTCAGAAAGGTAAGTGTTTGGTGTGAGGTTAGATTCATGTATGACTGTTATGTGTATATTGAATTTATTTAAGGTGCTGAGGAGTACTTCATGTTTATTCTTTATACCGTTGATGTTTAATTTGAGTATATTGATTGAATTATGTGGATGGGGTATGAGAATTTCACTATGCGAGTCTTCACATGAGTTGAAGGAC
>JABUQX010077664.1:0-30000 GCA_015478945.1 Trachelipus rathkii | reverse complement strand
AACGCGTACAAAAACGTATCATTTTCACAAATAAACCTACTGATTTAAAGAATGTTGAAAATAAATGTGCAGGATCATCCAGCTCAGCTCAATTACGCCAAATTGTCTGACAAACAACGGTACTATTACAATAAACAATGGGAACAGAGAGAGAATATTTTTTGGCATAGAACAACGCGGGAAGAAAACAGGAGCGCGCCATTTTTGTAAACTGTTGGCAAAAATTGCATGAAAAATTTAAAAAAATTGTTCTACACAAGACAGGTGGGTATTCATAACCGTTCCATACACAATGAAAAGCTTTGAAAAAATGGAAGCTCGCATGTCGATAAAAATGTTTCTGCTCACAACTATAAGTTGAAATGGAAACCTCAAGAGAAAGGCTATGAAAAACTGATTCAAGCTCAATTTTTTTTCATACAGAGTGAAAGTGAAAGAAGACTTAACATAAGGAAAAGGTTTATAAAATACTTTTGCCGAGGGCTTGTACTTTTTTTTGGTAAAGAAGAAGCAGCTACACTACTACATTTCAGAGTTTGACCTGAAAGAATTTTGGACAAATTCGTAATGTGAATTTAAAACATGGTGGTAATAGAGGAATCAGAGTGGAGTAGGATCGAATTACAGCAGCGTAGACACTGGCGGTGAACTTCTGTTTTATGTATCGGGCGAATCCGTGATCAGAAAGAAGGATAAAAAAGACATTGAAAAACATGACTAGACTAGTAAATTTAAAAAAAGGCCGTAGAAACGTTCTTGTCTCAATTGTTAAATACCCAATGGAAAAGCAAAAAGTATTGCAAATACTATCCATAAGGAGCTGACTGATCTTGATCTAAATTATGACAACATTATTACTTTTTGAATTTGATTGGTGCTTTCTACATAGCTGGAAAGTTGGAGGTGTAAGAAAAAGGCTTCAGAAAAGGCAAACAAGATAGTTCTCTCATTACCACACTTTAGAGCACTATTTTCCTGGCAGCACCTCCTGCAGGAAATAAAAATCAAGAAGAGTCGAAGTTTGTGTTTTCCTATTTGCAGACGATTTATAACATATCCGAGGGTTGCCAAAAAGAAAATATTTTTGCCCCATGATATTCAACTCATTGATAATCAAATGATCCAAATCCTCAAGATTCCAAATGGCTTGAGGAAGTGAATGGTTATCTCATTAATAGGATAGTGAATGCTGTCTCAGGAGCTTAAAGGTCAATTTTTGATGGCTTTTGAAGCAATATCAATAAATGGAAGAGGACAATCTTTGCATCACTTGCAGGGGGGCATCTTGCTGGAAATGAGAAATGAAAGTTTTCTTGTTACCTGTTATGTAATGAATGAACTCCCTAGTGCACTCTCTCTTATCTTTAGCAATGCTTTGCAAAAAGAAAAGGCTGAAGCTATAGCTCAAAAGTTATGACACCCGTTAATTACTGGAACAAAATTGAACCTGCAAATATTGCAAATCAGTGTGGAGACGTCATTAGTGACTTACAAAAAAACGTTCGGTGTGAAAATAATGGAGGAAGTTTGCATTGAAAGTGCGCCTGATTGCTGATGAGGATAAGTTTCTCATGCTTAAAAGGTATGAAAAATGGCTGCGACAGTGTAATCGAAGAAATTTGAAAGAAAAGGTTCAGTCCGAGTGTGAGAGTGTGAGTGTGTATATAGTTGGAGTGATATATTTGCTAGGCGCTTTGAGACGTTTCAGTCCTTTTTACAAATTTACCGGATATTGAATTAGAAAATTTTGTGACATGATTTTCCGATGTTAAATGTGGATAAGGTTACTAGCACCTGAATATCCTTCATTTTTTATATCAGTTCCATGCTCGGAAAGCGAAATATTGAAAGCAGATGAAAGCCCATTGTTGAAAATATTGGAAGCGGACGTAGGATATTGCGAGTTACAAAACTCTGTGAAATCTTTCTTGTCAATTCGCTTGTAACGATAGCCTCGTAACAGATTGTTCAGTACTAGTGAAGCGGCGAATAGCTACGTAGATCAGAAAGTGATATGCTGCCAGAAACCTAATGCATTGTATGATGATAAGCATCGAGGGGTCTGAAATTAAATGAGGATTTTCTAAAAAAAAAACAGTAGACTGTATGCTACGAAGAAACTCGTCGGATACGATTCCTTTAAACTTACTTCTTAATACCCCTAACTTAATAGTAATAACGTCGGGGATACGGCCTACGAAAGTGTTATATAATTATATACTATATATATAATATTATAATAAATATATATATTATCAGTTATTATATATATATATATATATATAGGTATATATATATATTATATTATATAATATATATATATACCGTATACCATATATATTATAATAGAGATATATATATATTACTATATATATTATATATATATAATATTAGTATTTATTATATATATACTATATTATATATATATATATATATATTATATATAATATATTATTATATTATATATATATATATATATATATATAATATATACTATATCTATATACTATTATATAGTATATATATAATAAAATTATAATTATATATATACTTATATATATATATAATTAATATATATATACTATATATTATATATAGTATAATTAATATATATATAGTATATATATATATATATATAGTTATTAGTATATATATATATATATATATATATATATTATATCTGGTATATATGTTGTAGTATAGTAGTATATATTATATATATAGATATATGATATTATATATATATATATATATATTTTATAGATATATATATATATATATACATATATATATATATATTATATATATATATATATATACTTATATATATATAATATAACACTAGTGTTATATATATATATATACTATATATATAGTATATATATATATATATAGTATACTATATATATAACTATATATATATATATATATATAATATATTATATATATATTATATATGTATTATATATAATATATATAATATATTATATATATAATAATACTATATATATATATATATATATATATATATATATTATTGTGGCGTCTGGTGAAGGGGGCTGCGACTGCGATCACCACTGATGAGTCCAAAGCAGCCCCGGGACGAAACGCCAATTCATCGCGAAAACGCTTCACTCTCAACATCATCTAGTCTTCAGCTAATGAAGGTGGTTCTTCACAGCGACCATGAAACCTTCTATTGGTGACGCACCGGAGTGACTCGTGCCCTTGGAGGTGGCACAAACCGAACACAGCCAGCATCTTACCATCTTCTGCTCAAAGTTGGTTCGCCGTGGTAAGGGACATTCTCGTTGTAGAGTTTGTTTTAACACAATCGACATTTGGCATTACATCAATTCAAGTTTTCTTCTGCTGGGCGCTGCTCGGCTTCGGTCATCCTGTAAAGCTGTAACTGCTGGCTTCTCACTGCAGTGCAGCCCCAACTGCAACGTAAGAAGTACAGAGTGGTCGTATATATATATATATACTATATATATATATATATATATATATATAATATATTATATATTATATATATATATTATAATATTATATATATATATATATTACTATATAAATTTTTTTTACCAAAGATCTCTTTCCTTATTTAAAAAAAGGTCATATTCGTACACGATCTAATATATTTTAATTAATAATATTCTGTCTATAAATTGTTTTCGTGCCCTTATGTTATTTTATTTATCTAACTTCCCAATAAATTTTACAAATTGATTGCTATATTTTTGCAACTAAAGATTTGGTTATATATTTCGGATATTTACTATTTCAGTAAGACAGTATCTAATAAGACTAAGATTACTGACAAGTGACAAGATATTTTATTTCCTTTATTTTTTATGTCTTATGTTCTTGGTAAAGTAGAATAAAAGAAACTAAATAACGATTCCCCGGATAAGATTCCATATGTCTGAAAGAAACACTGGGTTAGAAGCCTTAATAAATTACGTTGGAAGTGATCGGATGTTGTTGACTGATTATTTTTTGTCTTTTTGAGACTAATTTATTCCTTTAAATTTCGATCATTTTTTGCAATTTCATTAACAGTTTTTTCAAAACAATTTTCATTTGCATTAATGTAAATTATGATATATATATATATATATACTAAAATACAGATGAGTTATGAACTGCTGTATAGGTAACAGCTATATTTTGTTAATTTAGAGAAATATATATATATATATATATATATATATATATATATAATATATATATAATATATATAATATATATATATATATATATATATATTATATTATATATAATATATAATATATATATATTCTATATATATTTATATATTTATATATATATATGGTGCAGCAGAACCGATAGGCCAGGCATGTAATAAAAAACTATAACAGCTACGAAGAATATAAAAAACATTTTATTAATCAGGAGACATTTTTATCCATGTTTTTTTTTTTAAAAAAAAATAAATAAAATAACGCTTTTGAAAAATTTAAAATTGTTAAAAATGATGGAAAGCGGTAATGATAAGCATCGTTTTTGAGAATTAACGAAGGAGCTCGAAGTACCAGAGAAAGCGCGCTAAGTTGCCAAATGTTGATTTTTTTTTTTTAAACTAAAGAATACCCCACGGGTAAAACTTAAAGATGGACAGAGTCGGGGGTTTCTCGGCCTACCGGGAGAACGACGGGGGGACTTTCGTCCCCCCTCTGTCCCTCCATCGGCTTCAAAAAAAAAAAAAAGGACTATAAAAAGAAAAAATTTTTCTCCAAGCCGCTACCGTGGCTCAAACGGTAGAGGAGGGAGTCGCATGGCAAGGTCGCGGGTTCGGATCCTAGGTAGAAATTATCTAGAGAAGTTCCCCTCCTTGAATAGGGCTATGCCCGTGAGGTGTGAACTTTTAAAAATAAAAAATAAAGTACTATTTGGTAACTCTTGCTCTCGTGAACTACTGCAGGGATTCAAGGTCAATCACAGCGTACGCTTGCCAGATCTAAGATTAATCACTAATATTAAGGTGTTATTAATAATAAATATTAGAATAAAATATTTTTTTTTTAAGTCCATCGATGAAATGCTTGCTGAAATCAAAATGTTATTTATTTTTCTGTAGATGTTATAGTTTTCTAGTTACATGCCTGGCCTCTTCGGGATGCTGGCCAATATATATATATATATATATATACATATATATAATAATATATATTTATATATATATATATATAGTATTATATATATTCTATTATATATATTATATAATATATATATTATATATATAAGGCAAAAGTCCAGTTTAAGAATTTTGACCACGAGCCGCCACTGTTTATTGGATATATTTATATATATATATATATATATATATATATAGTATACTATATATATATATATATATTATTAGTATATATATATATATATATATATATATATATTATATATATACTATATTATATAATATATATATATATATTTATATATATACTATATATATATATATATAATAGTATTATATATATATATATATATATATAATATATATATATATATATATAGGCCCCAGAAAGAAACGGTGTCACTTCATATACTGGTACATTGATGGAAAATCGAAGCCTATTACTCTATACATTTATGCCCGTTAACGTTTCGTTGCGGAGATACAGCTCACACTATTCAACTGTATAAGTAAATTGCGACACCGGCAAACTAACGTACGAGAAGCGAGATATGGAGGTAGCTCGTGTTGATATAAACTAACAACCAACGAAATTGCACCTCCGCAATGAGGCAGAGCGATAACCTATCCCAAGGTTATTTTAACCAACATATAAGTGTTGACGTCTAAAACCTCTGGTTCGCATTGTCTTAATCAATTGCTTACGTTTTTTGATTCCCCACACGTATTCCAACATGGAGTATGCCGATATTGTGTACATGTACGGATTGTGTGACGGCAATGCAAGCGATCAGCTGCGTGCATATGTCATGCGGTATGCAACGAGACGTTGCCGCACAGGTTTGTTGTTTTCATGAGGACGCATCAACAACGATGTGAAACTGGGACATTTAGACTAGCTGACATTGCGGATGAAGTTTATGCGGTACTAAGCCACCGCCATCGTGTCCATAACATTCCCCGGTATTTTGACGCAAACCTATCATCGAGTATTCGTAAACGACGGTTGAGCTTGCTTCTCCACTTTCAACAATATGGAGAACATTGTCGGCGGATGGACAAACATCATGCATATCATTTGCAACGTGTACGGCATTAGCTGTCTACCGACATAGAACGTCGACGCGACTTCTGTGAATGGTTCTTCGGACAGTGTAATACGAACAGACGTTTCCCAGAGTCAGTGGTGTGGACGGAAGAAGCCATCTTCAATAGACGTGGCACTCACAAGCAGAGTAACGGTCACGTGTGCACGCAGGAGAATCCTTATGCAATCAGGGAGCACCATTACCAGCACGAATTTAAATGTAATGTGTGGCTGCGATTACTGGGTCACAATCTTCTCGGCCACTATTTTCTACCTGATCGTCTGAACGGCCAGAACTACCTTCAATTCCTCCGGAAGGATTCGGAGTTCTCCTTGAGGATGTACCCGTGTTAAATTTACGTCACATGTAGTTTCAGTTGGATGGCTGCCCAGCTCACTTTACTAGAGACATTCACAATTGGTTGGATACAAACTACCCTTTGCAATGGATAAGTCGGGGAGGCTCTGTTGCCTGGCCTCTACGTTAGCCTGACGTCACACCATTGGGCTTCTTCGCCTGGGGCGCAATCTAAGGTGTCGCATATACCACTCCAGTCAATGAAGTTCGGGAACTGCAGAACAGAATCAAGCAAGCGTGTGCAGACATAACAGCTGATGAATGCCGGTCGGCGACATTGTCCGTTTTACGGAGGTGCCATGAATGCATCAAGGCTGGGAGAGCATACTTTGAACACCTATAGTAACAAATATCTGTTGTATTATATTGTCCTGAATAATGATATAAAATATTTCTATATTAATAAGTATGGAGGTGCTACACTACTGTACTTCCCACCCTTCTTACGGAGTAAGTATAATAACTCCATACCGAAGCATTGCTGAACAGACATGTTTAGAGTATTATGCTACCCTTTTCCATCAATATGCCCATATTTGAAGTGGCGCAGTTTCATTCCGGGACATCCTGCATAAACCACGGAAAAAGCACATCAGAATCCACAGTTTAAAATAAAAATGAATATGTCCCAATACACGTCGTATGAAAGTGTGCATGTTTAAGAAACTTTAATATAGAAAAATTATCGGTGAATGTGCCAATCTTATATATAACAATCACATAAAAAATGAGCATAGTAGTTAAGGTATGGTCAGAAGGTTGAACAAAGAAAAGATCAGATTGTCTGCAAAAAGAAATTCACAAACTCTTCATAAATTATATGCAAAATTCAGAAGTTCAGAATAGCAAGGCTATTATAATAGCTTGATGAATAAAGGGGATTACAGAGAATTAGAAAGTGTAAATTTAGGAAACGAAAAGAACTAGACTCCACCACCAAGTAAAGGTTCGTCTGTAAAATCACTACTTATATATGAAACGCGCATCCCCTCCCCCTTCCAGGGACAGACGATGCCCCTAGACAAGAACCAACAACTGAGATGGCGTTTATGTAAATTTTCAAAGCTCCTCAGAACCCCTAATTTCTTAGAAGTTCTAAAAGAGGAACAATGCGATCATTCTAGGAAAGATAACAAAGATTGGACTAAAAGAATGTTAAAAACAGAAAAAGGCTTGAGTTATTTGTTTTTGAAATATTATAGTGGAGTGGAAGATTGGGTCAAGTTAATAGCTGAAGAATTGAATACTACCGTGTTTTCCTTTCTTCAGTTAGAAATATAAGAAAACAGACTTTTGTTGCTCCAAAACCAACCTTTCAGAAGCTGTATTTTTTAGCAATATAGATTTCTTTTTGAAATGAAAACAATAATGTAATCTGGATTGATCATCATAAGAGTGGATAAGGTGATAGAGTGACAGATCATAAATATAAGAAATAAATAGGCTGGGGTGGTAGAGTACAAATCTGACGAACATGAGTGGAAAAACGTGCAGATGACTGTCTGTGACAGCTATTATAAATAAAACGATTGAAAAGAAAATCAGAGATAAAGTTGAATAAATAAATAAATCCAGATACCGATAGAGAAAGGTTTGAAATTCATTTTTCTGTGCTAGACTAAGGAAATCTTAATATATTCATCGCCACAATGAAAGTTTCATCGAAGAAAAAATCATATGTAAATATATAGTAGTATATATGGGGCGACTTCATCGCAAGGCTGGCCACAGCCGAGGCTGGTGAACACGAATCAGTCAGTCATACAACATTTTTTGTTTTCCAGAGGTAACACTTTACTTTAGGTCAGGGACAACCAGTTTTATGGCAGAGGACCAGAGCTTCGATCTTCAGAACCGGAGCCAAAGAGGAGACGGAGACGGAGCCGGAGAGAATAAAGTCGTTGACGCTTGATGAGTCAAATTGTTTTTTTTTTGTTTTTTTTTGTGATCGACAAAACCTTTTTTGAAGGTTCTTGAAATCTGGAAGACCGTTTTCGGATATTTCGAACCTCAATTCTATGTCTATAGTCCCCCAATGGGGGCTCAGATTTCCTTGATGACTTTGAAAATGCCGGTATACCATTCCTAATGGTTTCTAGTAAAAGCAAATAGAATAATTTTCCCATGAATAGACTATTGCCAAGATTATTTGACTTATACACTAAAACTTTATCCAGCTACTAAAGTCTTTTATGACTTTATGATCGATAAGGTAAATCGATAGTTTTCTGAAATAATCGCCGTGGTAGAAACGGTAATACTAAACCCTCGCAATTTACCTTTTTTCTAAAGCTTCCAATCCCTCTAAAAGCTCTTACTCCCACTTCTTACGCCATCACCTCATCGTAGGAGAGGTTGGCGTATATATATAAATACATTTTCGGCAATCAGGAGATTATCACTTAAGGAGATGTATGACAAAAGCAATATATTGCTTAAAAATATATCTATTTCGACAGAAATTTAACTTAACATTAACAGAGTAGAAATCTCAGACGAATTTGTCGTTGCACAATAAAATGCTACAGAAAGGCCTTGATTTCTGCTACAACGCAACTGAGTCTCACTAGAACGACATTATTTTCCTCAAAAATCTTTTCACAAAAAATAAAATTAAATTGCGGGACAAACTCATTCATAACTTTCTTAACAATCTATGCAGCGTTTCTCAATCTTTTAAGCCCCGCTTCCCCCCCCCCCAAAAAAAAAAAGCCAACGCAAAGTTAATAACCTCACGACCCCATAATTACCTCTTATGCCTTGCAGGTGTCAAATTCAAAAAATACAGATTGGAATATTTATCATACGGCTGATTAATAAATTTTATGCCTGGCAGGTTTCAAATTCAAAAGTGCAGATTGGTATATTTAACGTATAGCTGATTAATAATTTAAAAGTATTGGTTTGCACAGAGAAGTGAATACAGAGGCTTATTAACGAATGCTTTGAAAACATTGATCCCATTTACCAATTCTTACCTTTTCGTCCATTAAGGCACAAAACCTAAATACAGAAATCGTCTATTATCACTTCAAAAATATTTACTTTTGTGTATTTCCAACATCGATCCACGTATAGGAAAGTTTTTAATTAAGTGAAAAGTAAACCCAGCCATTAATGCAGGTTTACTTGTTATCAAATTAACGGCGTCATTAAGAACTATGTAACATATGATTATAATTCATTAATAAAAGTTCTTTAAGTGCATTAAGTGCTTGTTTTGTGTGACACATTGTGACCCCCGTATATGTGATCACGAGTCTCAGGTTAAGAAATGCTGTCATATGGTGTTTAAGTTATTAATAAGCAGCTTTTTTTTTACATTTGATGAATAAGAAGAATTATGAATATAGTAGAAGAAAAATGGCACACCCAAAATATTACTTATGAAGACCGGTAGACTTTAACTACATGACTACCAAAACAGATATGAACTGAAGGCATGAGAATAAGTTGACTCAAAGCTGAAGATGAATATTCCAATAATATAAAAATGTGCTCCTAGGTTGAAGTACAAATGTCGCAGATAAATTTTTTTTACACATGGAGCTCCCACCACTGCACGGCGCAGGGCCTCGTTTTGCTGAAGGGGGCAAAAGACATAACAAACGAAAAGTAAAAGAAAACAACTCACCCAAACCATTGCCTACACAGTGGGCGCACAGTTTAGCGGATGGTGGTCGTTGAAGATGTGGGTACTGGGATGATGGCGAAGTAGCTGAAGACAAATGAGTTGAAGAGGTTCACAAAGAAAGCGAGAGAGGCACCATAGGAAGCGAGCCTTTGAGATCTCCGAGATATTATCAACTAATAGATTCACTAGTAGGAGCTAATAGCCATGATGACCCGCTTAGTTAACGGCAGTGATAAGAGAATAATGCGAGAGGATAATCTCAGTCGAGCTATCGAATCGTCTCGCGAGTTGTGAGAGAGCGCTATAGAGGGATATATGAGGATGAGTCGCGCGCACAATGGTCAGCGGTCGCCATGAGACAGACGGTCAAGGGGCATAGAGAAGTAGGGACGTTTATACATTTCTTCTTAGTCTTGAGCCTCAACCCTATCCAAAAAAGGGCAGAAACCAGAACTACCACAAATGTGAGAACAGTTCAGAGCTGGGCGCGCCTATCATTTTTTTGAGTGCGGCCTGCTCCTATGCAGCCGGACTAGTGCGCCTAGCGCCCTATGCGCCTATATTTTTGTCACGATCAATGCGCCTAGCGACTTTTCGCCGGCCGGAACCATTATTATATTTATTTTGCAAAGTATACTTTTAGTGCGATAATAAAAGCATGCTTTGATAAGGAAGAACAACACATTTATTAATTTTTTGTAATTAAAACACCGTAAATTAATATATCTACACGTCCTCTTTCCTCCTCCGTGTCCTTGTGGTGCATGTTTTTCCCGCCAGGAGGTCAGCACGAGCGAGCGCTTGCAAAAGATGAAAATTTTTCAGATCCCATAGTTGCCGATTATTTGTAGTTTAAGAATTACTGTAACAAGTTTAGTATATATATAATATATAGCAGTATGTATATATATAATGATATATACTAATATATATATATAATCTCACTAGTGAAACTAAAATTGTATACCCCTATATATATATATTTATATATTATGATAGACAGAAGAGTATTTATAAAATATATATATATAATTACTATATAGTATATATATATATATAGTAGCATAATTACAATATTATCTGCTTTAAAAATGAATATAAAAAACTAAAAAAAAAAAAGTTAGCCATGCTTCGAAGTTCTAACTTTAAGGGTAAAAAAAATGCTTTGTTTCTGTTCATAGGCGCGGCTTTAGGCGCAGAGAATTGGCTGTGCGCCCTATGCTTAGTCCGCCTTTTTAAACAAATTGTTGCGGCTATTGCGCTCCTTGGTGCGCGCTACGAATTGATACCCGTGGTCGCATAGCGCAAACTCGGGGGTGGCGCAACGCCCAGCTCTGGGAACAGTACTCTATTCAGGGGCGAATAAGACCATTATATGAGTGAGTAATCCTGAAGGCAGGAAGAAAAATATATTCAGACACTGCAATGCGAGCAGAATTGGCCCAGCTTCTTTTGAGATTGACTTACAACCGCAAGTGATATGGTCCCAAGGCAATTCTCCTATTTATGTTCAGTCCAAGAATGTTTATGTTGTTTACAGGTGAAATGTTAGAGCTGGGTTCTTGAAGGGGATAGGAACAGAAAGGAGGCATATTTTTGGAGGAGATATGAAGAAATTGAGTTTTTAAAGAGTTTGATATTCAGCGCAGAGATCTACGGTTATTTCCTCCAACTTTGAGTGAAAAATAATATCCTCTGACGCCAAACTGCAGAAAAATTTGAAAAACAAAATAAGAAAAAAAAAAAAAAAAAAAAAAAAAAATACGGGGGGGGGGGTAATAATAATGTTAATGTTGGAAATTATTGGAAAAAGAACTGAGAATAAGACAGAACTGAGGGGACAGATTTTGAAAAGTGAGTGAAAGAATGAAGAATGCGTGAGTGGTTCATTCGGCATAAGGAGTGATAACAAGCGTTGAATAAGTGAAGCTACAGAAGATCTGATGAAATGTGATAGGAAAAAGTTGGGAGGATAGAACAGAACCTTGAGGAACGCCACAATTATTTAATCAATTAATATCAGGAATAGAAAGGAAATCATAGCTTCATTAAGGGTAGTAAATGACACGGCTAAGAAAGGAAAAGGTAGATATTGAAGAAATTATCAGTGATAAGAAAAACGATGCCACCCTAGAACTTAACCACAGATGTTGTAAATTTAAAGCGACTTTGTGTTCCACTAGTATAGTTCCTTTTTGAAATATCTATACTCCGATTTGGAGCTGCATATTGTGTGTGGGTGTATACTTCAGATTTTTGTGTGAAGCTGTATAGCAAAGTAACGGAACGTTATTAATAATCCTTGTCCTTAACTTTTATGAGGTTGGGCGCTGAGTATTATGCAAAACCTAGTCCAGGAACATGCATTCGTAGAGTCGTGAGGCATTGACAAAATTTCCATTAGGTCTTAATGTGTAACTGTCCAATTCTTGTTAATTTGTATGAATTGTACTTGAGTCATTTTTAATAATTTAATTAAAGTATCATGTTTGTTAATTAATCTAGTTACAGATTTATTTGATTTTACAATTTTATGAAAGATTCTACTATATGAAAACTAAAGTAAGATAAATTGTACTTGTATATCCTTTGATGTGTAATCTTTTATTATTTCTAAGATTTAGCCTCTTAAATGGAGACTAGTGGTGAAAATATATCGTTCATGCAATGGGATTGTTCTTCAGAGAATTTGTAATATTTATTTTATAATTTAGTGTGGCTCTATGTCATTAGCTAAAAAGCAAAAAGATATAAATAATATATATTATAGATATGATTTATAGTATTTATAATTAATGTGAGTAGTATATATATATTATATAATATATGTTATATATTAAATTGCTTTAATATAGTATATGTATATTAGTCAAGGTGTCTAGTCTAGGAGGATATATGTGGATGTTATGAGGGGTTAATTATAATATAGTATGATTTATAAGATGGATAAATATGTTAGGATAATGTGAGGGTTATAATATAATAGGTAGTAAGTCATATTATATATATTTATATATCTATATATATTTTATTTTTTATTTTATACTATATATATATATATATATATATTATATATATATATATTAACTAGTATTAGGTATGCTTCTAGGCGTAATTATTTAGTGCTATTGTGTGTTTGTGATACTTACGGGATATTAATGTTAGATATTATCGTGAATATTGTTTATCTTAAGTTAATTAGGGATTAAGTGGTGTTGTGATGATAGTTAATTTTTACGTCAAAATTATCTAGTTGACGTTTATATGGTATACTTGTGTTGTATGTTGCCGCCGATGTGTATTAATGTATTCTATAAGATAGTATGTTTAGAAGTGCCATGTTGAATTTTGTTATGTGGTGGGCTTGATGTAGGCTTGTTATAGTCAGTTAGAGCAAGTTTATGGAGGGGCAATTTTGGTGACTTTCTGAACATAGATTTTTACCTCTCGTCGGAATCAATTTGAGGACGATGGTGAAGTAGAAACGATAAAGCTCGGGAGGAAGGCTGGTATTAATGGCGTCATGGACTGTATAAGAGAGGTTGAAATCATGTTGTATATGTTAAGATACTCTGTAGTGTTGTTACGGTATCGGCTTTCGTTCAAGTTACGGAGCTATTGACAGGTGACACTAGTTATATTCTTGTGTGACGCGTCGCATATGTAGGTTACTGACAGGATTTAAGGTAAACTCAATTTTTAATGTGTTTGTGGCGTCCGTAGTCATGTGTGTACGCTTACACTTGCGGAACACGTGGCAATACTTTACCTTGCCCAATTCTCGTTGATTCAGTACAGTGTAGTAGGTATACGATTTACGAGACGGTCACTTCACGTCTTTCCGAGGTTGAACCGCGACATGATAATTGTGTTACGCGTGCTGGCGAACGTGAAATTGATGAAAACCGCAACTCAATGTACCGGGAACGGTTTTCACACATAAATCACCCCACCACACAATGTTTGCTCCCTTCATCAGCGTCCTTGAGATAATGGTGATCCTCTTCGTCCACTCGGTGTCTATGGTGGAAAGACCACGTAATTACGAGGTATCCTGTGCTGTTGATAGAAGGTGCTTTGAGAGAAGTCGCTCAACGACCCGTCGACTAGGACCCACTGCGCATTGCTCATATCGCCATGGTGGTTCTAACTCGGGTCGTCTTGCTGGGTTCGGGGTTTCTTTGCAAGAGCTGAAGCCCAATGCATACCACTCTAAAGTAAATGTAGCAAGGACTTGATGTCTCAAATAAGTAACGACTTCGCACACCGTGTGCGATTTTTCCCCGGTGGTTTTCTGTGCAACGGATCATCGTAATTTCCCTGCCTTTTCCTAGCTACATGTCTTTTTTTAAACCGATGAGGCGTGACTGTCACACGTCGATTTCAACAGAAAACAGTACATATGGACGAGACAATCAGCACGCAATGTTCTCCAGAGTTCACCAGCGCCACATATGGGACGAGAACATCTGGGGTGGAATTCTGGATTATCTGCTGGTACCTGTTATCATTCCACACCGTTTGGATAGACCTGCGTACCTGCAACTACTCCCAAGGAACCGCTTTCCCCCCCCGCGCATTTATGGATACGATTCCTTTGCGAAACCGCAGAAACATAGTGGTTCCCACAGTGACTGCCTCCAGCGCACTGTCAGCCACCAAGTTCGGGGGCATCTGAACGAGTCTACACTGACAAATGAATAGGGAGTAGGGGGAAGCCTGTTGCGATGGCCTGCCAAGATTCGTCCGAAACTCTCACGCCCCTAATTATTTCCTTAGGGGCATGTTGAGAGGTGTTGTTGTACATTTAAGCCCGAGGTCTGAACACAATGAGGAGGAACTGATCTTCAGCGAATATTCACTGTCGTTTGATATCAAGCGATTTCAGTACACATGTGAGGGCATGTCGGTAGAGTTTGACAGGCAATGGCACGGCGATATGTACAAAAATGATCTATCACTTGTAAACACTTGTAATTTTCCCCAGATAAAATTGATTTCATAACGAAGCTACCGATTGTTTTGGCTTTACAAACCTCCGCGTCATGATAATACGTTGTTTAAACAATATGGTCAGCTTATTTGTAGTGACCATGATTTCTATCAACCGCTGCCGAGTGACTACAGATGTACGTCAGGCGACATCAGATACATAAAAGTTAGAATACTCGCAAGGAATTCTCGCGTTACGCGAACGATCATACTGACGCGTCGAACATACTATCACGTGTTTTAGCCTTTACATCATCCGGTACTTTGAAACGAGGTCTAAGTACAACTATCAGCGTTATTTAACATGAGTAATGTTCCTTATCGTTTGCTCTTATCAACGCCCTCCGATGTTTGATCGCAGATGGTTTTCGAATCACCACTAAAGCTATACGTAGATAATAACTATTATATATATAAGATAATGTTTAGTATATTTATATTGATCTTGATATTTTAGTAAGTATATACGTAGTCTATATACAAAATATATAGCACATAGCATATTTACTTTAAAATGCACATTCATATAATATTTTCCTAAATAATATAATTGATATAATATATGTATGCGTGATTCTGGGTAGATGTATGTAGTGTAGTATAGTAGATGTGATACTTAAGTAGTATGTAATATTAATATTATTGGGGTTGACTGTATAGTATCTTGATATAGTGTGACAAGACGTTGAGTTGACTCTTAACTGACTCAACATCGGAACGGGAGTCGGATCAAAAAAAAATGTGCGCAGTGTAACGCTCGTATAGACATTACATAATATGATATTCTATGGTGCGGCTAAGAATTGAATTGTTTTTTTTTTTTATCTATGTTCTAGGGTTGAACGATGAGGTTAGCTTCAGCGTTTCTTCTGCAGGGGATTGTCATTTTTCATTTATTTTTTAGCATGAAATCATGAGAGTTTGAGCTAAAATCAGTGACGTGTTGTAAGTTTGACCGCCTCACATCATTAACTTGCTAATACGTTTCAGTTTCAATGCAAGACATGTCGGCGAGCAAACTACTTCCAAATCACAATGAATATTTTTATGTTGCTTTAAATAGTTCTACATTTCGCCCTAATAATATGTTGTGAGTTCTTAATTATAGACTTGGTTATATAGTAGTTATTATTAACCAGTAGAGACTCCCATCTAATGCAAATAAATCGTGTCATCAGATGGTTAGCACATTTACTTATACTATACGTTATACTAGTGTCATCATAGTTATATTGTGTGTTAAGTTTCGTCGATTGATATGTGTTAATTTTTAGCGTTGTATTATATAAATATTATAGTTATTAATATATATTTTAATAGGCATATAGTGTTATTGTATGTATTATATAGTTACTAGTAGTAGTAACGCCTATATAGTTGTGAGTATATATGTATGGCTACATATTTAAGTATATATTTGCGGACTTATAACTCTCGTATGTTAGTTATGGTAACAATTCAATCTTTCTCTGTGAGGTGGTTTCGGTTTATTCGATATAGTTCGAAGCTGAGTGATCGATATATTGTCTGAGTACTATTGAGTATACCTCGATATAGCATTAAGATATTTTATATAATATATTATTATGATTACTACGTATGTATCGTATACGGTTTAGGTATACCTAGTGAGTGTTACTAACAATAACTATAAGAGTCATGTAACAGTGTGTTCTAATTGTCGCTTCTGGGTAGTTACCTAGTCGATATAGTCTATGTACTCTTTTTGTGGTAGTAATACTAGGGTGTATAGGTGGCTATGTGTAAGTATTGTATTCCTATTTATAGCGTTCAGACTTGACTATTTAAATGGTGATTAAAGGTATTATAGATGGTAGTTGCGTCTGATATTCCTGGGTGGTGTGGTGATAAGTCAATATCTTATACTAATATATTAGTAAATTTAGCTGTTAGATGGTCTATAGCTGACATTGAACTAGAGAACGCAGCCCCGTACAGTAAATGGCATACAGAGTTGGTTGCATATACGGCACAGGACAAAAAAAGACTTTGATCCGAAATAAATAGGGCGCCGAGTGTTCGGGGTCTGTTAAAGACTATCAGAATACCGCACGGGTAGACCGCCCGTATGGTCAGGAGTCGGGGTCTCTCGCCTCTAGGTGGACTACGGGGGGGGGACTGTAATCCCCCCTCCGGAGTGTCTCCGGAAGCAGCGCTTCTTTTGGTCCTTTGAGGATGTCCGAGGGGTTTCCTCGAGCTCATCTCCCCCGGGGTATGAAGACGTCCCCCCTTCGTCCCGCATCTAGGCATCGATAGCCCCGGCTAGTCAAAGGGTAAACCCTATGTTTGAGGGGGGTCTCGAGCCGAGCCCCATAATGGCCATGGATTATTGATTATATATTACGTGAATATTCTATACATATATTATAGTATACACTGGTTTAGTTATATTAATTGTATAGATTACTTCGGTTTTGGTTGTTATGTCTAATGATTTAGTTAAGGCTTTAGGTTTTATTAGTGTGATAAAAGAGATTTTATAGAGTGTAGTAAGGTATGCGTGTTGTGTGGGAGGTTGCTAGTACCTAGTAATAATACTGATATTGAATTATCTGCGATTGAATGTAGGTATATCTGATTTATGGTGGTGCGTTTGGGCCGCCGTATGAGGCTAGTCCATAATATTGTGTGACGTAAGGTGTTCGCGAGTTGATAGTATCGTACGGTTCTTATGGTACAGGTTCGGGTAGGCTTCACCATATGGGGCCTGAGGACTCACGTTACAGTGTTTGATATCTTTCGTCGATTCTGAGCTAGTTAGTTGGTTGCACAGATGGTAAGATATTGTGTGTTAATCTTTTGATTTCTATGCGCTTGATAAACAATTTTGCCTTTAATTCAAGCGTAGTTCATGTTTACCTGTCTTTGGTCCTTTTGTATATACGTTGTATGACAATGTAAATAGTTTCTCTAGTGAATGACTTGATATAGGCCATTCTATTATATAATATGTGGACTAAGATGGACATAAATTTAGAATTAGTTTACAGTCATTAAAAGTAAAAACGTAAATAAATCTTAAAATTTAAATTATATATATATATCCTTACTCTTATATATATATATATATTTATATATATTAGTGTTTGTGATGTATGGGTTAGTGTATGATATATTATAGTCGATTAGTTAGAGGTATAGTATGTGTGATATACCCGTATGATATCTAAGTGTATTAGATGTTAGTCGTAGTAGGGTGAATTTATAGTCGTTGCTGGAGGCGTTTACGGGGTACAAATACTGAAATGTTATGTAGTCATGGAGTGGGATAGTGGAATTAATAGAGTTTTAGTGGGTATTTCGTATTGATAATGTTTAGGTATAATATATAATAATATATATATATATACCAGTATTATATATTTCATACCATATATATATTATATTATACGTTATATATATTGATTTACTTGCCCTAGTTAGTATGAATCTTTCGTCATTGGAATATAAAAAAATTGTACCGATTTTCCTAAAAATTTTTGCCATATATTATTTTACCTGCTTTGTCTTGTAAAATGCAAAGAAAATGCTTTAGTAATATTTTAGGCATTCTATTATAATATATATTATAATGACATATTATAAATCAAAGTCACTAGCATAAAATAAATAAAATCTTTAAATTTAAGTTTGGACAGCACAAGCGATATCAACTTAATCCTGAAAAGAGGGTCAAAATCCGATAGAGGATCGAAATATTTTTTTCAATTTTTACAATTATTATCGTGGATAATCGAAGTATAGTTCTGATAAATTTTATATATATCGCACTATGGCGATGAAGTTCTATTAATATGAATATGCGAAGACTCAGAACGAAAGATTGAAATCAAGTCGCTATACCATATATATAGATATCGATATATATTATACTATATATAGGTGATTTAAAGGTAATTTAATATTAATATATCTATTATATATATTATATGCTATGATATATAATACATAGTAGTCAATAATTAAGACATCATATTTTACGATACATATTTATAATAATATACTATGTAGTATTAGTAGGGTAATCAAGCTTTATCGCTATAACAAGCTATCCATGTATATATAGTCTTAATACGTCCAGTGTGAGTTGCCTTGTTTGTATGCAATATTTTATGACTATACGGTTGGCCATGTCATTCCGTCGAAGAGGCCGCAAGAGGCACATGTAACGTATAAGAAAACTATAACATCTACAAGAACAATAAATAACATTTTTGATTCCTTGCAGCAATTTCATCGATGAAAAATAGAAAAGAAATTATAACTTATTGCATAATTCCAACAATGGGGTTGCAAACACTTGATAAAAGCCTTTGTTTATTATTTTATTATATTATTATTATTATTATTATTATTATTATATTATATTATTATTATTATTATTATTATTATTATTATTATTATTATTATTATTATTATTATTATTAACTATTATTATCTATTATTATTGATCAGCAATAGTCAACAATTGCCTCACTCCAGACAAAGGGGATCGCCAAAAGATCCCTTAAGCTGAAGCTCTCTGGCCTAGACATCCCACACTCAAAAACATCCACTATACTAGGTGACAGGTGTTAGTTTTAAAACCCACATGAGTGACAAGACCTTTGCTAAATTGCTGAACACTTTGAAAAGTGACAATCATAACCACAAATACTGAAAAAATGCAATGCCTTAAAATTTTAATGCTCACTAGGGCCCAACAAAAAAATCCTTTAATATATAAATCACACAACAATCTTACTGATCCAACTTTAAACATATATATATGATATAATATCATATATGTATAGTATATATTATATATAGTATTGTATTTATGGTAAGTATAGCATATATATCATATAGTATATATATATATATAATATCAGTATTAGTATATATAGATATATATATTATAATTATAGATATAATATAATATATATATATATATATATCTGTATTAGATATATACTTTACTTATAATATTACAGTGTCTGCGGAGCCGGCAGAAGTTTTTCCGTCTCCTACTCTGGATCCTCCGTCATCCAGTCTCATTTTTAAATATTCACACGCCTCCGACTTCGCGGCTCCGGCTCAATCATTTTAATATTACCCGGTCTCCGGTTCCGGCTCCGGCAACCAAAATAATTCTTTATCTCCGGCGCCGACTCAGGGCTATTGCTCCCGGTGCGCATAACGTAGCCGCTCCTACTCCTGGCTTCCGCTCCGCTCGAGCGCACCTATTTATCAATTCCTTTCTCCATTTACAGTCATGAAGTCATTAATGCTGATACAAAATTCTTGAGGTATGAATGAAATAAATTGTTGTTAATGACATCTATATTAGCTTAGAATTTAATAATCTTTATATTAATTAATCTTATAGAACAATAAGAATTTTAAGAAATTACAGAAAGTAATGCATTCACTTCATTCCTAGATTCTTTTAATAAATCCCTTTGAACGGGGGATGAACAGCCTTACAGTTACGAATATAATGTTATTATTTTTTTGCCTAAAAAGAATAAAAATCATATTTATGATCATCCGAAAGATTTAAAATAATTCCTTTCTGAACTATGAACGGCATAACAACATATATAACAATTTTATTCGAAAACAATGTAAATGTATAGTTATGATGAATATTTTATATATATATTATATCATTTATATAATATATTATAATTGATATTTCCTTATTTATCTTACCGATTTATATACCGGTTATGCTACAGGATAAAAACTGTTGATAAATATATTTAGTATATAATATATATATATAATTATTTATATAGATAAATATTATGTAAATATTTATAATATAAGTTTTATATAATATATGTATAAAATATATATAATATATTTAATTAAGTAGTTATAATAATAATATATTATAATTCACTTCTTCACTAACTTTAAGACATAAATTTTCGGATACAGCTTTATTTGTCTACTTAATATCATTAAAATTTTATATCAAAACAATTTTTTTTAAACATAAAACCATCAATAAAATCTCTCCTTTTAACATTCTTAGATCTATTTTTAAAGCAGTTTAGATAAAGCTCTCATACGTTCACTTAATAGAGCAAAGCGTAATTGGGTTGCAAAGCGGCATCTTTCAAAATTTTTAGGATAGCAATGATTGCCTCTTTAACTATGATAATCTTTGATTTTCCGCTTCGATTTTCATATTTCCATCTAAGACTTATGGAATTCTACCTTTTTAGTGTTTCTGAGTAAGACTTTAAGGATGTAATGTCTGTTTACTATTAGATTGCTTTTAGTTTTTTAAATCGCTTTTCGCAAGCTCCATTTTCCCATTATCATGGAAAAATTTGACTTCGTTCATCCTTCATCTGACAAGAATTCTACAAGGCAAGATTTCCTGAACATACTTCTAGTGGTAGATGTCTGTTCAGATACGTTATATCATTTATTAGTCTTTGCCTAGTTCACAAAGAACACTCCTAGCTTAAATATCAATTTTCCTTTGGCGAACAAATCTCAATACAAAGAATATGGTCTTTATGTGGACCGTTTACCCAAGAAAAAGAAGATATCTTATTTTCAGATTAACATTCTTTCTCTTCCTTTTACATGGAATTCAAATTTATTGTGATATTGCTAAAATCTCTTCCCTATAAACAATTCCGAGCAGTTCAAGCTCAAGATCAAAATTCAGATTAGTTGGGGAAGTTTTTGTTGAGAAAGAACTTCATAGGCTTTCAGTTCTTCCCACTGCGACTGTACAAAGAGAGAAAGTTCAGAATTACCGGCAAGCATCATACTACTACTACGTATAATCTTTACGTTGCAGAAGCCTTTAGAGGATATAACACGGCTTACTCCCCAGCTGCTCTTACCTAAGATTGCCAACTTTGCAGTCGTTGAATTCTATAAAAACTTCCATAAACTTTGGGTACGGCTGCTTTTGCTATTTGTCTCGCCCTTGCTTATAAGATTTCCTCTTTATGTAGCTAGTGAGACATCACGCACTCCTAACTGTAAAGTATGAACTACCACATCTAATGTGATTGCAATTGTAACTTATCGAACATAGTCTTTTCCATAGTTATCAAGTTCATTCTGAAAACACAAACTGTATTACTTCTTGTTATAGACATATCAATAAACATCAGTTATCACATTTACCAGCTTTCTCTATCCTCACCCTCATCCTTATTAATTTTTCAATCGATTGAGCATGTTTTGATCCGTTACCGAACGAAGCTAATACGGTCTGCTTGTTAATTCGAATCTTTATAAAGATTCCGTCAGTATCAATTCTGTAATATCATTCGCTAGTTTTGGTTGAAGATTTGTTTCTTTAATTAAAAGAGCTCCTTTCAAGAGATATTCACGGTGCCTTTCATTGGCAACCGATATAAAATTATGACAAATAAAAATTTATATTTATAAATTGTAATATCCATTTTTAAGTTTTACGATTTAACCCCTATTATTGAAATTTAAGTCTTATTTTTGTATATTTTTTTCTTCTAGAACCTTATTTTTACAATAATAGTTTCCAGTCTAAAGGACGCGCATTTTCTACAGCAGTATCTCCACAACAGGCTTAAAATCTGGCCATGCAAAGAAAGAAAGGGTCACTGATCTTTAACAGACCATGTATAACACAATTGTATTTTGGCATTCTTCACTTAACATAGATCAGCAGACATAGATTGATGCAATGAAAAAATTTTCCAACTTTAAGTCGAGTTTTCGATAATTTAAAGATTCTGAGTCCTGATCTTTTAGCTATCAACCTCTTTATTAACAATGACAGCAATGTTGGATATAGCGTCTTTAAGATGTCGCACTTAATTAAAGGACCCCAATGAGATGTATTTACCCACGAAGTAACTGCTATTATAGCTAGACTCTATTATATGCAAATGATCGAACGAGCTGTTTCTCCTAATCAACTGTTTAAAACTTAGTACAGATGACAAATAAAAGTATCTAATCACACTCAGAGTGAGTAATATTCAATACATGAGTAGTTTTTCGATTTATGTTTAGTGACTTTCTTATAAGAGTATTAAACTTAATTTACATTAAAGTTTATTCTATAGAAGCCAAACCTTTCTTCATTCAAATAATAAATTTATTTAAATGCAAATATATGAAAAGAGAAATAATATATAGATATATATATATACTATTATATAAAGTATATATATATATAAAATATATATAATATTATAATTATAATATATAATATAAATATATATAATATATATACTATATCTATATAATATATAATAATATATATTATATACATATTATAAATATATAAAAAAGTATATATACTATATAATATATATAATATTATTATATATATTAAATAATAGTAAGTATATAAATATATAATATATATAATATATTACTATTATTTGCTGTAGGGGGAGTATATATTAGTGATAATGTATATACTTATATAGTAAAATATAATAGTAATAAAGAGTATACTTAGGGTAATTTATATATTATAGTAAGTATTAGTATATCAGTATATATATATTCTATTAGAGGGTATATTAGTTATATAGTAATATAAAGAGTAGAGTTATATATATATTATAGTATAATTTAATATGGAATATAGAACTTTGGAGGTATCTCCTTTAATTAGAGATAGTGATTAATTATATATATATATATATACTATAAAATAAATATATATATATAAATATATATATATATATAGTATATATGGTATATATATATAGTTCGGATATTTATATATTATATTATATATAGATATTGTTAATACAATTATTAATAAAATTATTGCCAATAGCCGGAGCAGCCTCTTATTTGCTAGCTCGCGTCATTCCGGCTCAGCGTCCTCGCCTAAAATTCTCCTCCGACTCCCGCTCCGGGCTCCATCCCCCCATGAAATTTTCGCCCTCCGACTCCGCTGCTTCCGCTCGGCGGATCCCGTTCAAATTAAATTCGTCCTCTCGCTCCTTGCCATCCACCCAAAACCTCTGCGGAGCCCACGGCTCCGGCTCCCGCTGCGGCTCCGCAGCCGTTAAGAGATATTTATAATAGTATGGTATATTATAGTATAATATATATATATATATTGATGATTAATATAGATATAAATAATATTAATAGTATAATAATATATTAGTATATATATTATAATGTAATTTATATAGTATTAGATATATATAGTATTATATTATATAGATATAATATAGATAATATAGATATATAATATTTAGGATATGTATATATATATATATATAGATTATATATATATAATAGGTAATATATATATATTAATGTACGTAGTATATATATATAAGTTATATATTATAGTATGTATATAGATAATAGTATATAGTATTAAGGTATATATATATTATATAGTATTAGAGTTATTATATAGGCTACTATATAGTTATAGATACTAGGTTTATGTTTGTGTGGTGTGTATATGTAATAAATATATATAGGTAATACTGTTGTAAAAACCCAACTACCCAGGTTTTTTTTCGTTTTTTTTATGAAAAAGTACAAAAAAACCGGGTGGTTGCCTTTTTCCAAAAATAAACCCCTGGGTTGTGGATATGTCCAACCTATTCAAGTCTTTCCTGTAAATTACTTAAACTGTAAGGCAGTTGGTGTGTTGTAAACAGAATCAAAATCTAATATCCCATTTCATTTAGCGTGTATCATTGACTATATACCCGCAAAATTTACCCAAAAAATGTATGCGAAGTTTAATCATATAATTTCCCAAAAAATCACTAAAGAATTATATAAATAGTATGATTATTGATCATTTCTCACTTTATATTCAAAAAAGGTAAGAATACCCTATTAAATGCTTATAATACGGAATGTACCTGCTCATTAATTAACAGTATGAAAATTATAGGTGCTATTTTTTTTTTTTTTTGTAAATTTTAACTGGTTTTTTTATGTAACACATTAGTGTATTTAGTGTATAGAGTATGGTATATGTATTATATATTAGTAGGTTATATTTAGGGATGGTATATAATTATATATAGTGATATATAATAATATTTAATTATATATTGAATATAATATATAATATATATAGAGAGAGAGAAGAGAGAGAGATGAGATTGAGAAAGAAGAGAGAAGAGAGGAGAAGAGAGAAGAGAAAGAGAGAGAGAGAAGATAAGGAGAGAAGAGAGAGAGAAGAAGAGAGAAGAGAGATGAGAGAGAGAGAGAGAGATGAGAGAATAGAGAGAGATGAGAGAGAGGAGAAGGAGGAATTCAGAAATATTATGAACTGCAAGATTTTGACAAATATTATTCTAATTTGAATTTTAAGTTGGATAAAATATATCTTAAACCCTTACTGATCTGTACCTTGGAAAATTTCTGTCTATTGCGTACAGGTCTATTCTTACCAAAATTGGTCTAAAGATATATTGCATTTTAAAAGTTTTAACATTAAAATATATATATATTTTTATTTTTTTTAAGTACGTTTGTTCATATAATTTAGGAAGTCAAAATTTTTCATATATAGAAATGTGTCAGAAAATCAGTAACAGTATGTGTTGAGGGAGATAATAATATCATAGAGTAATTATAATGTATATGGAGTATTTTTACCCTGATAACTTGATTCGCTTTTAGCTATTCCTATATTTATATATAGATATAGATATATATATATATATATAAATATATATATATATATATTAAGTATATAGATATGATATATATATAGTATAATATATAATATATATTATACATATATATATATAGTATATATATATATTTAGTATATATATAGTATATAGTATATATAATATATATATAGTGTTATGTTATATTATATTATGAGTATATATAGATATATATAATATATATATTGATTAATCCAAAGCGAACATCGTATATTTTACATCTCGGACACTCATCACTTTACTAGCGTTCAGAACAAGAATTCTATATGTTATTAATTATTTATTATGAGAGTATATTATAATTAATTTTCATTTATTAGTAGGATAGTATATATATAGTATATAGGTGATAGGTGTATATATATAGTGTGGTATATATATGTATATAGTAGTTTAATATTATATTATAGTAAGACAGAAGAGTATTCAATAATTAACAAGAGAAAATTTTCAAAGTCAAAGACCTAATTAGCGTGATTATTGAAGAAATACCTTTAGGTGTTATTTTTTAGAAGAAAGGGGAAGTTCTCTTTAATTATTGAAATGGAATGTATATTTTTTCTCATATTAAACTTTTTCATTTTATATATGCTAACAAAAAGCACAGCTTATCATCATTGTTAGTTGTTGAATTCATCTACATACACAATTTTAAGATATAATTTTTTTACAAATGCTTAGTGCTGTCCAAACAGACCATTATAAAGAACTCACCTTATAGTGGTCAAGTATTTCAACCACCTTTGATAGGGTTTTCAAAAGTTTAATACAACTTTAAATTGTCACTTCAAGAGTAAGATTTGTTCTCTTCTGACATGCACAATTTCTATTCTAAAGTTAGACTAAACTTAAATTATATCAATTAAAACTCAACAGACTACCCATATTTCACATTTGTCGCTTTAGTAATTATTAGCGCTATTACCAATGTAAATGTTTACTCCTATCAGGATATGAAAAATCAAACGTAGTGGAATCAGTTAGCCACGAAGTGCAGTCTTTCAGACTCAATTCACGAGATAGTAAGAAGCAAGAGAGTAATCTATGGTTTCTGTGTAGTTATATTTACCATTTTAAATAGAAGAGGAGGAGCGAAAGGGAATAGACCTATTGGAAATCAATGTGAACCCATTAATATGAAATTTGGCTTTTCATGATAGTGTTTGGGTAGTGAAAAGTACGACGACTAGGAATTATGAACGGGTGACGTTTGAAAGTGGTGTGGTGGGGAAATAACGCTAAAAAAAATCTGGGCAAAGTTAATAAGTATGTTGCTGTAGAGGAGAGGAGTTGGTAGTGGAAGATGTGCTGGAAGAGTATAGTATTAGATATTGGAATATAATAGTACTCGAGGAAGTTAGTGAGATAGTAGTGGTTATCATAAAAAAAAAACGCCTCTTATACCATCTTTGTCACCGATCACTATAATTCAGCTGCTTCAGATTGCTCATCACAACACACTGAATATCACATCTATTCATGTATATTATATTTCTTGCTCGAGTATACTTATATATGGTTGATAGTATATAGTATATATATATATATATATTAATAGTAAATATATATATTATACAATAGATATATTATATAATAGTAAATAAATATATATAATGCATATACTATTTTATTAATATTAATACTATAATGATTATTATGGATATATTTTATATATATTAATATCAAAAAAAATTTCTTTTCAATTTTTGATAGAATGGCTCTTGGCGCCACCGGACTATTTTTTAGTTTCTTTGCACTTAAAATACTTAAAAAATTAAATGTGTATCTACCTAAATTTTACTTACCTTTGTTGATAGATAAAAATTTGGAACGTAGCGTCCTTCGAGTACCCCCTAACAAACGCATTATATACTTTTATAATTTGCAATAACTTAATGAATGCGATTATCACTTATAATGAAAGAAGGAAAATCCAAAAGGCTTGAAATTGTCCTTTCATAAACAAAAACAGTTCTATAAGTCTTTTAAGAGTAAGACAAAATTTGCAAAGTAGTTAAGAACGTAGAACTTCCAAACATGGTGTGTTACTGATTCCAAGTGATCAGTCACTAATATTTTTTTAACTAATGCCCTAAGTCTTCTCCAATTTTTAGAATGTGTATAAATATTGTGTACTTAATACTGCGTACAATTTTTATAAGTTAATGTAATCAAATCTTATAACTAATAACCCGAATACTTTTAATATAGGCAATCATGTATTTACTGTTTCACCATTTAATCTAACTGAAATTACTGAAGTTTTTACTATAGAATTCTTTTACTTATTATCTATCTTAATCTTCTTCTTCTATTTATATGTATTGATATATTTTTTTTATCTCTATATATTACTCTATAATATCTAATATGACGTATTACTGTGTCTAGAATTGTTGTAGACGAGTTCTTCTTACAACTATTTAAATAAGTTTTCTTAAATAAATTTCATACCACGTCGCGGGGCAGAGGATTGCTTCAAAAGAGAAGCAATACCCTACCTTTGAGTTTCACTTTAACCTGGGTGCTGGGTGCGTCCTTAATGAAGGTTACGTCATTTAAAAAACATTTTTTTTACTTTCTATTTTATTGAAAATAATTAAAAGTCTACAGCTTTAGCAATTGGATTAACCAAAATTTTATATTACAGTACTTAATATTAATAACTTTTTATGTTTGTATGTTTGCCCAATTCATTATAGATTTGGAACAAGAATGGCTTGCAAACGTGCCCGTGCTTAAGAGCCAGCTTGCTCTGAGTCGTGATTGTATTGCATTGACATCATGGGTATTATTATATTATTTTATTTATTACTATATTAAATTACTACCAGGAGTACCAGGTCTGTTTCTTGGTTCTCATCCTTATCAGGGTATTGTTATGTACATGGTGCTTACAATATAACGACCACCATCCTGTATTTAATTCGAGTTTGTAACAGGTACTGATTGAATGCAACCCTATTTCACCAGAACCTTTTGGTTTTATATTTTATCTACCGGATTTATTCACATCATATGTCAGTAACACATAAATAAGGCATACCAATTATGCGTTACTTTCTTTATTGCTTTTTTTCTTTTTTGTATAAGAACTATCTATCCTATCTCTATCTATCTATCCATTTATATTATTTCTCTCTATATTTTATCTATTTCAGATCGCTCTCGGTTATATTTCTTAAGAATACTCCTCATGCCACAACCCTGAAACTCTCATCAGATTCATTTTCTATATGTGTTTATATATCTTATATTAACCCTCCTTTTTTGGTCAAACTCCCATTGATATCTACTGATATCAAAATACTTTTAAATTAATTCTATAATTATCGTTAACAGTTTTACTTTTCAAAAAACAATTGTGGTCGTTATTGCCTCCAACTCAGAGGTACCAGATCTATAGGCTAGGGGTCTGGAATTGATGGCCTTTTCTATGTCAGACAGAGTATTGATAGCGAGTAAGAATCTCAAAATAAAGTCACTGTAACTTTTTCTCCCCACAATCTTGTTATTATGAAAACTTTGACAAAATGAATTTAACCTTCTCCAAGCTGCTCTTAAATATCATGAGCAGAAAGTCTTGAAGTTTAAGATACAGATCAGATTTTTTTATCAAAACTCCCTCTTTGAATATCGTCTAATCCATTTTATTACTTTTAAAGACCTCTTCTTATACTAACATATATTTTTCACCTCCTTTCACTAAATATAATGCAACAGTCACCTGGAAATTATATGTATCGATGGAGATATCTAACATTATTCTACAGAACCATTTGTAGAAGCTTAACATGAAAATGTTCAGAGCTGGTGCATCATATAGTGTGAGCTAGATCTAAGTGCTTAGCAGCTCTGTGTTAAGCACGTCTCTCAATATCTAAGACGCTACATTTCTCATCTTTGAGTGTTGTTTTCACGTATCATACTAAGAGGTAAATCCAACACCTGTTTGTGAGCTAATATTCTTCATAAGATTCAGGTTTCTAGTAATTCAGTTAACTAGCTGAATGGTGACCGATAAGAAGAGCATTTAACATCCTTGCTATGTAAACTCCTCTCGTCTTCTGT
>JABUQX010077663.1:25000-26989 GCA_015478945.1 Trachelipus rathkii | reverse complement strand
TATATATTATATATAACTATCGGAAGTACGATATATATATATAATATATAATTATAGTATAAGTATATCTGGTATAAAAATAAATAAACTAACTATAGTATAGTATATCATATATATAGATATATAATATTATATATATAGTATATATATATATATATATATAATATATATATATATATATATATATATATATATATATTATATATATATATATATATATATATATAATATATATATATATATATATAATATATATATATATAAAATATATATATAGATTATATTATTATTCTTATATAAATATACCTATATATATATATATATATATATATCTATATTATATAATATATAATATATATATATATCTATGTATACTATATAGTATATAATACTTACCTATATAATAATACAGTAATAATAATATGATCTTAGTTAGATGTATTTATATAAAGTCCTCTTCCCACTGTTTCCTTTTTTTCCGTCCTTCCTCAATGCACACAAACTTTGTTACGATATGTCAAAGCATGATATATTTATCTCCACAAAAGAATAAATTAATAAATAGAATAAAAAATAAATAAATACAAATAATAAATAAGATAAAATACATAAATAGAGAAAGAAACGAATGAAAGAAAAAATAATTAAATAAAAGGAAATATGTATTACTTTTACATACTGGAGTGTTGTTTGGTACGGTGTTTTCATTTCTCTTCTGATCCGATTGTGATTTGCACTATGTATTCAATGATTCCAGTTAATGAAATGGTCTGCTGGATTGAAATTTAAATTAGTTACTGATATTTAAAAGTTTTTTTTAAATTACATTAATAAAGAAATTAAAAAATATTTAATTTATTAACCTCATTGTTTAAAGTTAATGCTTTTCCATTCTAAGGTGAGATAGTTTAGAAATCCCTATCCTCGTAGGATAATAGAAAACAGAAAAGATGGAACATTCCAAATAAGAAACGTTTAAATTGAAATTCAGAGATTGGCTTGTTCCGTGGTAGACTTAAAACCATTATATTATAAATCAAATTTTTTTATAATTATAGCATTGCTAAATGAAAAGACGTAATAACCCCTCCATAGAATATTTTAGTGAAGATAGAAGTGAAACCTATTATTATTAAGATGAATTTGTTAGCAAATGGGAAAATTAATAAGATAAGAACAGTATGTATATATTTAATATATGAATGCACCAAAGAAAGGCGTATAATTGTACAAGAAAACTTGTACACCATTGAGTAGACAATACATTCATGCATATGACGATTAGGTGACAATGGAATGATTGTGCAAGACCAACACCGGGGGGCAAGAACAATTCATCATTTATACTGAAGATTTCGCAATCACGCTGGATACTTCCAACTTAATCGTCTCTTATAAAACATAATGCATTAATAGACTTGTTAGACTCTACATAATAACACCAACAACAAAAAAGTGATTTCTAAATGTACGTCAATGCTTAGTGGAATTGGTGCATAATCATTCGCCACAAGGTCAAGGACTCTTTCGGCGACAATCGATCTTAACTCAAAAATGGCAGCATATATATATATATATATATATATATAATATATATATAATATATAATATATAATATATATATAGTATCATATAAATATATATAATAAAATATATATAATATATATATATAGGACATTTATAAGATGTTGACTTCCATTTATACGGAAAATTCGATAAGAAAAACAAACCGAATTTCGTGGGCCTTTCGTTATTCTGCAATCTATATTATTAGCGTATTTGCATTTTAATTTTAAAGAATTAACAAAGATTTTTATTTTATTATATTATTATCTATTATATTATTATTATTATTATTAATTATTATTATTATATTATTATATTATTATTATTAATTATTATTATTATTATTTAAAGGAATTTAATTTTTTTTCTAAGTCTTTCATTTTTATTATTTGATTTTCGATTAAGTATTATAATTTATGGGTA
>JABUQX010077663.1:15000-17500 GCA_015478945.1 Trachelipus rathkii | reverse complement strand
AATTTAATAATAATAATAATAATAATAAGTATTTAATAATAATAATAATTAATATAATAAAAATAAAAATTCTTTGTTGATTTCTCGAATATTAAAGATGGAAAAACGCTAATAAGAATGAATAGAACAATTGCTAGCAATAACGAAAAAGGCGCCGAAATTTCGTTGTTCTTTGCTTATGCGAAATTTTTCCCCGTATAAATGGCAGTCAAAACATCTTATAAATGTCCTATATGGATTATATATATAATATATAAATTAATAATATAACTATAAACTATAACTATATAAACTATATATATATATTAGGGTATAGTATATATATAATATATATATATAAATATATTAGTATATTGCTGCCCATTTTTAGATAGATCGATTTCGGCGAAAGAGCTCCTGACGTGAGAATAATTAGTGCACCAATTCACTAAGCAAATCGAACGTAATTGAATCACTTATTTTGTTGTTGGTGTTATTATGTAAGTCTAGAAATGTATATGCATTATTTTTAAAGAGAATAGAAGTATCAGCGTGATTGCGACATTCAGATAATGATGAATTGTTCTTTTAGCACAATCATTCCCATTTCACATATGAATGAATGATTGTAGTACTCAATGGCTACAAGTTTCTGTTACAAATACGCCTTTCTTTGTGCATTCATATATAATCATAAATAACATTACTTTCTTATCTTATAATTTGGCATTTGGCTAACAAATGAATATAAATATAATAGGTTTCACTTCTCTCTCTTAACTCAAATACCTATGGAGATTTTAATTACGAATGGAAAAAAGAAAGCAATAATATAAAAAAATTGATTTATAATAAATGGTTAAGTCTACAAAACAAGGAAATTTTTTGAATTTCAATTTAACGTTTCTTAGTTTTTAATGTTCATTTTTCTGTTTTCTATTTCCTACCAGAAGTGATTTTAAACATCTCAACTACTTAGAATGGAAAGATTAACTTAAAATGAAGGTTAAATAAATTAAAATATTTTTTAATTTCTTATTAATGTCATTTAAAAAAAACTTTTAAATATCAGTAATAATTTAAATTTCAATCCAGCAGACATTTCATTAACTGGAATCATTGATAATAGTGCCAAAATCACAATCGGATCAGAAGAGAAAGTGAAAAACCGTCCAAACAAACTAGTATTAAGTAATACATATTTCCATTTTATTTAATATTTTTCTTTCATTCTTTCTTTCTCTATTTATTTATTTATTTATTTATTTATTTATTTATTTATTTATTTATTCTTTTGTGGATATAAATATATCATGCTTTGACATATTGTAACAATGTTGTGTGTTTAGGCAAGGACGGAAAAAGGGGAAGGGACTTTATATAAATAATATATATACTATGTTATATAAGTGCTCATATATATATATATATAAATATACAAATTTCTTATACTATGCTTGATACATACTCTGTAGACTATATATTTTACTATATATATAAATATATATATATACTTTTTATATATATAACAACATTTCCTTCTTCACTGGAAGAGATATATATAGTTCAGTTATATCTATATACCTGAAATCTTTTTCTAATATATATATATATATCATATATATATATATATATATATATATATATATATATATATATATATATATATTATTTATTTTTATACTGCAGAATATATATATATATACATATATATATATAACATATATATATATATATATATACTATACACCTGCTGCTCCTGCCTGCTATCGCTATATCATCTAAACGACCGAAGTAAGATTCTAGAACCACACAGGTCGGTATCCATCGAAGTATCAAAATGGATCACAAAGTGATATTGAACCTTAAAAAATTTCCGTAAACTTTTTTTTACAAAACGGCTACAATGAAGCTTTTCCGAACATTTTAAAGGTTTGCTTAAAGTTGCTTGATGTAGATAGACAGTGTTGTTCTTTGTTCTTATAGCAATATTATTTATTTATTTCTTTTCTATATGATAATTAATATTGTTTTTGTGTATAAATACTTCAGAGATCCGAAAATGAATGACAAGTGTAATAGGAATGGTTTAATATTTTGTTCGTTGCAGATATTTCATTAATTCATTTTTTTTGTAAAATTTTATACCTGAGAATTTTTTTCTATTTATTATTTTATTTTGTGATTTTGTAATTTTTTTTATTTCTGCAATTTATGGTGGTTGTTACCTGCTTATTTATCTTATATTCAGCGTGTTTTATAATTGTGTGTTATCAAGGGTGTGATTGTTGGTATAACGGTTTCTCTTGAGTATAACACTATAACTATTAAACAATAGAAAGATGGCGAACACTGAAAAACAGAAGGATGACGGAGTAAATGAAGGACTCAGATCAATTAGTTTGCTGACTAAATTCCAAAGTGCTCTAGCAGAAGATTTAGACCTTCATCATGTGGCTTTAATATCGGAGGTTTGATGAAGGCTATAAAATTTAGAAAGTTTAAACCCCGGTAAAGAAAA
>JABUQX010077663.1:5000-12500 GCA_015478945.1 Trachelipus rathkii | reverse complement strand
TCCCTCTCTCTCGAAGTGATGGAAACTCACCACCCCCATATTTCTTCGTCCCCAATGTCGTGTATAAAATAAACCAAAAAATTTGGGTTTTAGATTACGTCTTTTCGGGCAAAAATAGGGAGAAGGGAGGATCGACCTTTATTCCACATAGATCATTATCTACAATTATTCATTGTCAGTTGATTATTCAGTGATCAAAAGTGGATAATGATACAATAAAAATTTTGGAATGATAATAAAAATGCTTTCCCTGCTATGTTAGCAATGAAATATCTTGCTGTAAATGCGACGTCAGTCTCGTCAGAACGAACATTATTAATGTTTGCTCAAATGAAAGGAATAGATTGACTACCGACATATCAATCAGCTGAGAGTTAGTCTTTTTAGGTGCATTATATGATAAGTATTGAGTAGAATATATATATATATATATATACTGCTACCTGCTATATATATATATACTCATATATATATACTACTATATATGGGACAAAGTTACTTAACGCCCACGGAACGGGAGCTCGGATCAAAAAATTTTTCAGGTAGCATCTATGATACAAAAATAGATGTTCTAGGGTCGAAATAATTTTTTTTTTTTTTACCTGTTCTAGAGCGAAATATATATATATATTTTTATTTACTTATATATATATATATATATATATATATATATATATATATATATATATATATATATACCTATACTTCTGCCCCTGGCCCACCTTAATTGGAGGGCCACACTGCTTCCAGGAAGCCGGCCGCCGCCACCGGGCGGTTCCACAGGTCGAGGATAGAGGATACAGAAAAGACGGCACGGGGGCGTCGAGAGCCCTGACCTCCTAGTGTGATAACCTTGGGGGTGGAGTCTTTAATTAAAAAGAAACAAACACTGCTAGAGAAGCCTATTTATTACAACAGTAACGTATAAAGATTATTAGACTTTCTTATCCTCTATTATACAATTATAATAACAGGTGTAACATTGTATATATATATATATATATATATATATATATATATATATATATATATATATATATATATATATACTATATATATATATATATATATGCTATAATATATATATATTTATTTTTTTTATATATATATACTTATAAGACAAACATATATATATATATATATATATATATATATATATATATATATATATATATATATATATATATATATATATATATATATATATATTTATATATATATATATATATATACTATATATATACTTATTATAATTAGGACAAAAAAAGCAGCACTTTAAAACGAAAACAAAAGACATAAATTTTCACACTACTTGACTACTTTATCTTCATTAAAAAAGCAAAAGAAGGTGTCAAATGGATTTTAAGTCAGTCTAAAAATCTAAATGAACGTCACATTTAATTCAACATTTTATTTTTCACTTCTTTGCTTCTAATATACTCCTATTGTTTTCACTTCTTTGCTATATACTCTACTATCATTCTCACAGATATGATATATATATATGTATGTATATATATATATATATATATATATACATATATATATATATATATATATATATATATATATATATATATATATATGCCTATATATATATATATATATATATATATATATATATATATATATAACTGCTACCATATATATATATATATATATATATATATATATATATATATATATATATATATATATATATATATACTACTATATATATATATATATATCTTCTTCTATATATATGTATATGTGTGTGTCTGTTTGGATAGTATTGAAACGATGATAACAAGGAAATACACAACGATAGCAGAAATGTGGTCATCTTTTTGTGACTAGTGTATCCACAAATCCTTTTGAAATGTATTTTTAAGCTCGATCCTTTCTTGATCCTTTCCTGTGGGGCTGCACAGTTTTTAAGAACTGATCAAATATATGTTAATAAAGAGCAGTTCCTTTGCTTTTTTGTGCTTTTTATTTGTTATTTAATTGTTTCATTGATTTTTAAGATAGTTTAAAATTTGAATTCTAATTATACACTACTTTCTACTTAGACTTTAAACGAGCAGTCTTTTGTTAATTTAGAAATAATGGCATGACTTACTTTATTCAGTTTTTCATCTTTATTTAAAAAAATAATATTTATTTTATTTCGTGTTCCAACTTTGAGAATTTAAAAATTTCTATTTTCAAAAATTCTTCATTTTTAAATTGCATGATTTAAGACTGCTTTAATAGAAAATAAACAGAGATAGAAGAAGCAAAAATGTCAAATTTTAAATACAAACCGAGTTAGCAAAATGAATAGAACAAACGCTGAATAAAAATAATTTACATTTTTGATATTGAAATTTATTTTCCCCAAGCTAATATTAATAAATCAAAAATAATTTTAAAAGTGCAATATAATAAGTTCTATCAAATAAAAACAACGCTCATTGCATTTTCCTTTCATTTTTTAATTGTTTCGTCACTTTGCTAGTTCAATCCGTCTGTGAATAAATTCTTTTAAAATTTGAGATGTTAAAATATTTTCTTTTATGGTTATGGTTGATTTAAAGTTTCATATATATATATATATATATATATATATATATACTAAAAATATAACATATATATATAGCAACAATAATATGCTGCTATATGCCTGCCTATATGCTTATATATATGTAGCATATATATATATATGCTGCTGCTATATATATATATATAATACATTAATATAACTTATCTATATTGGTTTATTTTTGAAGCTATTGTATTTATATACAGGACCCCGTAGATTTGTTTCATATCATCTTAAAGTATTCCATTTCAAGTTTGAGGTCAATCGGTTAGCACAAACTAGTGTTCTACGGGCGTCAAAAGTTACCATGTTGTGATTAATAGGCTTTTTCAAAGAATTAATTTGCTGCAGTTGTTATGGTGCCTCGGGTGGGTTAGTACGATCGTTTTTATACCTTAATTATACGCAAATGTCCTGTCAGATGACGTGCACACTTCACAGTGATTAGGAGTGTATTAAGATAATTTCCCTTTACATAATATTATAGTTTTAATATATTTTTAGGTTATTATTGAAATTAAATATGTCACGGAAAGAACAGTTTCTTATCAGTTCAATGAAAAATCAAATAACCTGTTGTAAACTCAAGTCTCGAGGATATATTTTATGCGACCTATTTTATAACTTTCTTACAGTAAATTTAAATCTAGATGATAGTGCATCTCTTGCAATTGATGAATGTTTATTGTTCTAGAGAAAGGCATGTATAACAACGTCAGATCGTTCGGACTGCATCAAGAAATGTAAAAGTTATACGAATATTATCGCGGACTAGAAAAGGACAGAAAAAAAATGAGTAAGTTATGTAGACAAAAAGAAAGAGAATTTGAAGATAGGCTAGATCAGCGTTTCTCAACCGGGGGGTCGCGACCCTCAAGCATCTTTTATTAAAAAATTATATATATATATATATATATATATATATATATATATATATATATATATATATATATATATATATATATATATATATATATATATATATATATATATATATATATATACATTTTATATAGATATATATATATATATTAGTAGAAACAAATTATAAGGTTGCTAACTTTATGCGTTTATTTTGGATTTATGTAGACGAAAAGAAAAAGAATTTGAAGATAGTCTAGATGATCTGTTCGATATATGCCATGCAAATGCAATGGATATGATCAAAATAGAGGAAGATAGAAAGTTTTTACATATGCAGCGACAAAAAGGACGTGTTGGTTGCATGTTGGTTATAGATAAGAAGGTAACAGTACGGAAGGCTGAATGAGTAGCAAACGAATTAAAAAGAAGAGAAAAGCAACTTTCGACCACTACAGATTCAGGTTAGTGAAGTTATGTAATTCAATTTTAAATAACTAATTTTTTACCAATTTGCACTTACTGTCAACCTGATGTTTCTTACATATATTTCACAACGCTATTGTCTGTCATAATATCGAGTAATCTTAGTTTGAAATGAATATTTCATAATGTAATTATCTGTTATCCTCATCAGAGGATAGCAAAACTCAAGACTCCCAGATAGAAACTACAACAGAAACTATTCAATCATCTAGCAATCCAGGTAGGTCAGATATCGACGAATACGCTGAAATAGAAAGTGATGTGCAGTTTCAGAGTAATACAGTGAGGCTTAAGCGGCGTATGTTATTTTCTCGAACGTAAACCGTGATATCATGTTTGATGTCGGCACATGAAATTTTAATGCAAGAATTTTCAGTGAAGTACCACTTTCATCGCAAAGGGCCGGAGATCATTTCTTTCAATATTTCAAAACTCGGAACAATATTATCAAGGCATAATATTTGACATGGGAGGCAGATACAGAGGTAAGAATAGTATTAAAACATGATGTAAATGAGATCTAACAGTATGCCAAAATTAAATTAAAGAGGATCAATCTCGCCACGATTATCAAGAAATTTTGGAATTAACAATACTTTTCTAGGTAATTCCATCACGGGAATACCATTTCCAACTACCTGGAGCATATCACTTAGGGAGATGAATGAAAAAAACAATATATTGCTTAAAAATATATCTATTTAGAAAACAATTTAAATTAGCACCAACAGAGGAGAAAGCACTAAAACGAATATGTTGCTTTATAATAAAATGTTATATGAAAGCATTGTTTTCTACTTCAAATGCAATTGAAGCAACCATAAATGACATTAATTTTCTTAAAAATCTTTTTGAATACAAAAACCACGATAAATCTATTGCTGAAGAAGCAATTCATAAAATTATTAGTCATTTATGGTATTTAAGTGAGGAATGTGCAGCCTTTTCCATATATGATGAAAGAATAAACGATGACATGAGAAGAAAGATGGCCCAGATATTAATAAAACAACGCATACCGTCACAAACTATTGAAACCACGGATACCGAACATCAAGTCGAAGAAAAAAAGAAATAAACTGTTTATCAAAGAAGATGATTTGGAATATTTCCTAAATAAAAATCTTCCTTTAGATTTACTTAGCATCAGGTCGCAGAATATATTTATCAGGTTTGGTCTTTCTCAAGAATTCCTACAAACTGATCCTGTTGATTGGAAAAATCAAGAAAGTTACATGAAAGGAAGAGAAGTTGTAGCTTCATTAAGGGTGGTAAACGACACAGCAGAAAGAGAAGCAGGAGGGATGGCACGAAAAAAACTGCTCTAATTGCTTAGGCGGGCCAGGGCCAGGGGCCAGGCCAGGGCCAGGGCCGGGGCAGGGCCGGGGGCCAGGGACAGGGCCAGGGCCAGAGACCCGGGGGCACCAGGGCTTCCCGAAGGGCCGGGGCCGGGGTTAGTTAAAATTAGAAATGAAAGTCTTAAAACTTAGGATGAAAATTAAATATAATTTCAATTAATTAATAATTTTAATTATAAAAAAGGAATACATTTAATTAATTCAATTAAATAAATATTTTCGAAAGAAATTTTTAGAAAATAATTGATTTTCTAGAAGAAAAGTTGTGATATATATATATATATATATATATATATATATATATATATATATATATATATATATATATATATATATATATATATATATATATATATATATATATATATATATATATATATATATATATATATATATATATATATATATATATATATATATATATATATAATATTAAAATAAACAAAACAAATCTAAACATTTTATTAAACCGACTAGTTTCGGGTGAATCCAACGTCTACCCATTATCAAGGCTTGGACTATACTGAACAATATAACAAAATTTTAAATAAATAATACTTAAATAAACTACATAAAAGTTATATATAAATAAATAAATAAATAGAAGAAAATTAATAATTGCCAATATATAGAAAAAGTATCACTAAGTGACAAAACTCTACTTCAGTATTAAAATATTTTCAGTTTGTAAATTTTCATTTAGCTTTGGAGCGTGGTGCCAAATATATAAGGATTCCAAAGAATGGAGGTCAGGCTCTTTTTCAAAATCCAAAATATTGAAATTTGAATCCTGTATAGGATGATTTTTCTGAAGAGAATGAGAATTGATCGCAGAATAAAGGGGATGGTGCAAATGTTCCAAAGTTCTATAGGAGATACCTTTATGTTCAGCAATGCGAATAGAAAGACTACGATCGAGTCACCGCACTTGTATTTGTATATCACTGATGAACATAAAGGTAAAGGAAGTTTATCTTTAACTTTGAAGAATTTTCCAATTTTATTTTCATTTGAAAAAGCTAATCTGAAGTTGAACTGGAGGTAATTTGATTTTAATATTCCTTTAATTCTGCGTTCAATTTCACAACTCATTCTCCCCATAAAAGGTAATTTCATATACAGAATTTCTTTAGGTACTGTTAATTTAGTGCAAGATATTTGATGATATTTTAACGAAAGTTGTTTCCTGAATATATTGTCAATGATAAAACCTGGAAATTCTGTATATGAAGTACACCTTTATAAGGAAGAATGAGAGTTATTGAATGAGCATAAAGATAAAGAAACCTATTAAATCAAATTGCCCAGTGCTTCAGATAACTTTCAAATGAAAGCAAATGGAGAAAATTCTCAGAGATAGATAAACACCTTATGTTCATCAGTGATGGCACAGGCTGGGGTCGTATGTTACCACCACAAATCTCATCTATTCACGATATAAACACTGATTTACCATATTCTCATTATTTAACTTCAGAAAAATCATCCTCTAATGATGCTCAATATTTTAGTTTTGGCTGGAGATCTGTTATACGCCTGAAGCAATATTTTGTACGGTTTTGTCTTGGTGATGTACCTGTATTAAACCAATTCTTCTATTTATTTATTTGTTATATAACATGTAGTTTATTTGATATATTGCCAAAATTTTGTTATGTAATTCAGTATATGGGTGAACGGTCAGTTGTTCAGTTATTTTGCAACCATTATAAATTCACTTGCCTCAGAATGGGGTCGCAATACTTTACTGTTTTGTTGGGAAATTAGTAATAATAACATATATATATATATATATATATATATATATATATATATATATAATATATATATATATATATATATATATATATATATATATATATATATATATATATATATATATATATATGTATATACCATATATATGTATATATATATATATATATATATAAATATATATATATATATATATATATATATATATATATATACTATATATATATATATATATATATATATATATATATATATATATATATATAATATATATATATTAATTCAATTAAATAAATAATTTTGAAAAGATATTTCGGAAAATATGATTTTCTTTTGAATATTACTTTAAATAAATAAATACATTAATATTTATCAATTATATTTATTTCCTTTTCAGAATTCGTTTGATATCAAATTTCGAATATTTTTATGTTAAAAACTCGGAAAAATTATAATTTGGCCTCAATTTTAATT
>JABUQX010077662.1:45000-47500 GCA_015478945.1 Trachelipus rathkii | reverse complement strand
GCCTTGAATGCACCGCGAAATTAAATCATATTATACGTATATGAAATTGAATAATAACTAAAGAAACAAAGCATCCATAATTTAAACTTAAGCTAAACTAATAACCCCACCCACCAACCCCAATTAATCAGGCACAAGAAGATCGCAAATTCGACTTTACATTATACGACCATGATCCCTAAATCCGAAACGAATAATATCTTTTAAACTATAGAATAACAAAAGAGCCTCAATTACTTTGACAGAGCTCTACTATTTCTGTCTTCAATAACACCACTCAGATGAGTCTCTCCTCAGAGTTCACTCTCTTCATAAAGCTTATTATCGATCTTCTTTCTGCGTCGCCTCCATTTCTTTCCTCAATTGTCTCTCCTCCTAAGAGGAAATTTCTTCTCTTTTAATTTCCACTTTTAAGAGCGGGTAGTCCTGCCTCTCAAGCAAGTGAATTTCTGTAAAATGAAAATTTACATAACTTATCATGAGAAAAAAAAGTTAACTAAATAATAATAATAATAATAATAATAATAATAATAATAATAATAATAATAATAATAATAATAATAATAATAATAATAATAATAATAATAATAATAATAATAATAATAATAATAAATATTATAATTATTATTATTATTATTATTATTATTATTATTATTATTATTATTATTATTATTATTATTATTAT
Organism: Trachelipus rathkii; assembly: GCA_015478945.1. NCBI lineage: Eukaryota > Metazoa > Arthropoda > Malacostraca > Isopoda > Trachelipodidae > Trachelipus > Trachelipus rathkii. The sequence goes on along the minus strand of JABUQX010077662.1, from coordinate 46,815 downwards.
TATTATTATTATTATATTATTATTATAAGTTGTAAATTATGGACTATGTAAATAAATGTAAATTTTCTTCTCTGAATAAAGCTTTTGAAATTTTGAAATTTGAAATTATTATTATTATACAAAACAGTAGTTGCAACTTGCAACTAACAGAAGTATTTGCAAACCTTTATTAAGCTGTTGTTCCTTTTCTTCCAACCTTTGTTTGGCTTGGGAATTGGCCAAAATTTCTCTTTGCAGAAAGAGAAGCTCACGCTCCAAATTGAGAACTTCTTTCTCGGCCTCCTTCAGATCAATCTGCAAAGCACGTTCTTCTCTCTCCAGTGGGGTCACTTCTTCTCCCTTTATATATATATATATATATATTATATTATATAATATATAATATATACATATATATATATATATATATATATATATAATATATATATATATATATATATATATTATATATATAATATATATATATATATATATATTTAGTATGTTCACTAAAGATATTTTATATATATCAATAATAATAATAATAATTAATAATAATAATAATAATAATAATAATAATAATAATAATAATAATAATAATAATAATAATAAAAACCTTTATTATTATTATTATTATTATTATTATTATTATTATTATTATTATTATTATTATTATTATTATTATTATTATTATTATTATTATTATTATTATTATTATTATTATTATTATTATTATTATTATTTACACAGAAACTTTAGCCGTTTTCCATTATGTTATTTGGGCTTACAAACGGTAAAAATTGCACAATTTTAGCACGAATTTCGGGCAAAATGAAACACTACGGCCTACGCGGTTAACTTTTGTTTATAAACAATTGGAATCAGCTGCTATGATGGAGCCCGGTGATTTGGAATAAACAGAAATAAGCAAAATAAGAAATAGTTTACATTGCAAATAATTGATCAACTATTGTGATGGAGCTCGATCAGCGATTCGGAAGAAAAGCTTATTTTATTGAATGAAACATCATCAAGTGTCACAAATTCAAACGGGCCTACCACGTAATGAAAACATTATCGTTTGAAAAAAATATGAATACCACACAAATACTTGGCCCAATCTTATTTTTAAAGCTATTACTCAAATACCTTCCTTATCCATTTGTATTAAAAAAAAAAAAAAAAAAAAAAAAAAAAAAAAAAAAATTTAAAAATATTTTGCTGCCTTCTTTCTGCCGACATTTCTTCTGTTTATTTTTCGTAAGCATGTCCTAAATTCGGTAAGCACGGGAAATAGCACCCTTACAGAATTAAGGAAATTCTTTACGTTTGGTGAGCATTCCTTATGATTTTGTGCTAAATTTGACAAATGGAACGCAAAATCGAGCATTTCTTACCGTTTGTAAGCACAAATGACATAATGAAAAGCTGCTTATATATATATATATATATATATATATATATATATTATATATATAAAATAATACAATATATATATATTTTATATATATATATAATATAATATATATATATTATATTATTATATCTATATTATATATATTATATAAATAAAAATATGAATATATATATATATATATATATATATATATATAGTATATATATATATATATATATATATATATATATAGTATGCGACAAAATATACAGTAATGAAATGTAAAGACGAACAATATTACCTGCAAGATTATGTCTCCTAAAAGAAACTAACATACTCGTACACACTATTAGCGTGTTGATTTAGCGCGGTTTGTGTAATTATTTACTATAAGTGTTCGAAGTGTGTACCGCCTCGCTGTAGAGTGTTCATATCGTTCA
>JABUQX010077662.1:20000-30000 GCA_015478945.1 Trachelipus rathkii | reverse complement strand
ATGCAAAATTTTCCTTAAATACAGCCAAGAGAATTTTCGTCGATTATTTTATTTAAGTAGTAATGGAAAAGTAATGGTATAATAATAATAATATTTATAGTGTCTAAACTTTACAGAAATTTATTGGTGATCAATTTTACCACTCTGCTAGTAAAATCTACTTCCATAATGGAAATATACAAAATGGAACTGTCTTCAATTCCCAAGTTCAGTAATGGACTGGACTACTCCCCGCTCGAAAAAAGGAATAAATAAATAATAGAAAGAATGGTTTATATTACCTATGAGTTGATTTTTCATGTTCCATCTGGGCTTCAATTATTTCTTTCCTAATATTTACAACCTATGAAAACAAGCGAATTGATAACATATTTTACAAATTTTAATCTAAAGTAATAAGATTTATTGTATAATAATTCATTCCATTATTGCATTTATGATATTATGTGAATAACTAGTATATCTTTAAGAATATTATATATTTAAAGTTAATAAGAAACTTTTTTTTTTGTAGAATTTAGTACAGTCTTCAAACTAACAGTAATCACATGCATTAGAGATTGGCTTTAACAAATCTGATGAATTTGAAGATCAAAGTTTTAATGAACGCTCAAGTATTTTAACCTCGTTTCGAAGTCCAGATTCTTCGGCTCTTAATTTAAGAAGCGCTTCCAAAGCTTCGGTGTAGTTTTTAGATCTCTTCTCCAATAAGAATACATTTTCATCCCACGCCTTTTCTACTTCTCTCGTTTCCTCTTCTGTTATATTATAAGGTTTTATTACTACTTACAACTTGGATTAATATCAGAATATGAACTCTTAAAATTTTCTTTTTATTCACAGAAAATTTTAAATTTCAAAAGAATAAAATCGAGTTCAAAAATAGAATGTTAAATAATAATATAAAATGTTAGAATCATTAAATAAATGAACAATACGACCATTTTCACAAAATATACTAAATTTACTTATAAATAGTACCACATTTGTTATGGAGTGAAACAATCGACCCTTTCCCTATCATATAGATGATAATAAAAAGTATTAAAAAGTACATTTTTTTTACTATAAACCAAACAGTGATTATGGTCAACCGCATCTGAAGTTAAATTGCGCAGATATTATGCAAAATATCTACATTCATTATAACATTCGCCCTCAGCAACCACGTATGCAGCATGGTAAAATTCTAATCGCATAAATCCGCACACCCAATGTTGTACAAATTTTGACGTCGGATACACAGTTACTGCATACTGCATAAAAATAAACAGGGAGTGAAAAGGTTGTTTTTTTTAAACTAGTTACGAAAAAGGAGTCTTACCAACTTCTCTCAGTTCCTCCTCTTGAATCTTCGTAGCTTCCTTAATGGTTTCCACTTCTTCTGCAGCTCTTCCGGAAGCGTCTTTTAAAATCTTCAGGGTGTTTTCTTCCCTTCGTATACTTGCCTTTAAGTTCTCCAAGTGAAATTCCTTTACGGATGTATATATATAATACTATAATATTATATATATATTAATGGCATTAATTCTATTTATTTTTATATAAATATGTTTTGGTTAAAATATATAAATCGACATATATAATAATATATATATATAATATAGTGGAACTCCAATATTCGTCATTAATCCGTTCGTGAGGAGAGAATGAATATTGAAAACATCGAATATCAAACGAATTTTTCCAATAGGAATTAACTAAAAATGGTTTAATCCGTTTCCAGTCCCGATTTCTTTAACAAAAAAAAAAAAAAAAAAAAAAAAAAACACTCGAAAATAGATCTCAGAAATCATTGCATATACATTTCTCACCGATTTTTTTTTTTTTTATGCGTCACTTCACTTTTTACGACCATGGTCACTTACAGTACTACATTATTAGAACATAACTGTAGAAACTCGAAAAATATTAAAAAGGAAATAAAAGTATTTTAAACAAAGAAGTTAATCCGCCGCAGTTTAATCATCGCCTCGAGACTGAGCCAATTGCGATCAGCTGATTCGCTTACCGCGTCGGAGGAGGGACGAATATTGACTTTCTTGCGAATATCAAACAAAAATTTCAACGAAATAACAGGGAGAATTTCAAAAAAGACGATTATTGGATGTGGCGATTATGGAGTCCACTATATATATATAATATATATATATATATTATATATATATATATATAATATATATATTATATATATATATATATATAATATATATATAACTATAGTATATATATATATATATATATATATATAATATATATATATATATATATATATATATATATATATATATGTAGATCAATTTTTTACCGTATGTGATTTTCTAACGCAAGTGGAATATAATTATCTAGACTTGATAGCAAGCCTTGCTTTGGCTCAACTCATTTGGAAAATTCTAGCCACCGTGAACGTGGTTTCGCATCCAAATGAGCGGACCTTCTTATGCTACTAAAAGCATGAGAGAGAGAGAGAGAGAGAAGAGAGAGAAGAGGAGAGAGGAGAGAGGAGAGAGAGAGAGACGAGAGAGAGAGAAAGAGAAGAGAGAGAGATTTTGTATGTTATAATAGTTTGTTCTGTTGCATTTGTTGTTATGATTTTAGTGATATGTAGATATTGATATTAGTGTAATTCACTATGCCGTAAGGTGTAATTAAATATTAAATATTACAGAAAATCTCCTACTGACGACAATTTTTTGTGTCCGTTCAGGTGGCCAGATCGAGATTCGAACTCGCGCTATCGCGAGAGCAAAATTTACGATCTTTCAACGACACCGTGAACATAGTATATATATATATATATATATTATATATAATATATATATATATATATATTATATATATATATATACTATATATATATATATATTATATATAAATATTTTTGGTCAGTTAATAAAACTTCAATTAAATATTTTATAAATATAGATATATATAATATATTATATATTATATATAAATATATAATCCATACATTTTTTCTATATGTTTATATTATATTTTTTATATTATATATATATATAATATTATATATATATATAGATATATATATTAAATTTATTATTTTATATATATATTATATAAATATATTATATATTTATATTAATATATATATATATATATATATATATATATATATATATATATATATATATATATATATATATAATATATAATATATATATATATATATATATATATATATATATATATAAATATATATATTATATATAATATAATATTATATAATATATATATGTATATATATATATATATATATATATATATATATATATATATATATATATATATATATATATATATATATATATAATATTAATATATAATATATATAATATATATATATATTATATATATATATATATATATATATATATATATATATATATATATATAAATAAAATTCTTTAAATATATATATATATATATATTATTATATATATATATATTATATGTATATATATATATATAATATATATATTATATATATATATATATATATTCATATATATATAATATATATATATATATAATATATAGTATATATATATATATAATATTATATATTATATATATCATGGCGTACTTGAAGGATTACACTTTGGGTAGGCAAAAGTTATATAAATATATATATATATATATATAATATATAATATATATATATATATATATATATATTATATATATATAAATATATATATATATATATATTATATATATATATATATATATATTATATATATATATATATATATAAACGAAAACTCTTTAACTGCAATACGTCCTTATTTATTTTGAAGGAAAAATTTAATTTTTCACGTCCTTTTTGAATAAAGCTATTGTTTATTTATTGTGTATTATATGCAATAAGATCCTGACTCAAAGCCTGACATAGGCCTACCAGAATTTTTTAAATAATTATTTTAATTATATAAAGGTAAACAACACTTAATTAATAAAAATGTTACATATTATTAAAATTCAATAAAGCACAACACCTTCACTGCCTCTATTCCAAAACTTAACTCAGCAAATATATGGTAAACATTTATGTTCACTCTGTCCACCCTAAGTGAAAATATCGTACATTGATAGATAGATAGATAGATAGTTAGATAGATAAATAGATAGATAGATAGATAGATAGATAGATAGTCTTTTTTAGTCTTTATTTCTTTATTTCGTAAACATAGTACATTATTTAGAAGTAAAAACACAAATTAAAAAGTAAAACAAAACATTTAAAAATTAATATACATATATAAATATTAATATATACATATGTTTAAAACTTTTAAAACATCATTTACTGTTGCCTTTGTTCCTGTTAGCAAAAAATTTTCTGCATATTATTCCCGCAGGCCAGAAGTCTTCGTTTAAAAGTTTTTCCTTAAATCCTTCATCAATTGTAATTTTAAAGGATTTAGAGTAGGGATTCCTGCAATTCAACTCTTCGACATTTAACCAATCTATGTCCAAGTTATCTTTGACAAATTCTTCTAAGTGAATGTTTTTAACACTTAAAGCACATCTACCAATATAAAATTCCATTAACCTTTTGGCACTTCTCAAGTTATCATTAGGTTTTGAATTTTTAGTTCCATAAATTATTTATTATTTTTCCTTTTCCTGCTAGATTTAACAATAGTAAACATATCATCTTTTGATTTTCAAATATATCGTCTTCAAATTGACGATCATTCGTCTCCTTAGAAACCAATTTTTTTTGTTTTTTCATATTTATCATCTTCCAATTGACGATCATTTGTCTCCTTAGAAACCAAATCTTTTTTAAGATTTTTCTTTGCATCTGTAAATCCTTTAGATGAGACAGATTTCTTTTTCTTATTAAGGGAATTTGAAGTAATTTCTGCCCAACTTTTCTTAAGCTTAATTTCATTTACGTTTGATTTTTTTAAAGCAGTAACTTCTTCAGAATCAATGCTTAAATCCATTTGGGAAGCAGGAGGTGCTGAAGGTAGTATTAAATTATGATCTAAAAGTTCATCATTCGAAGTACAACTTCCGGAAATTCTTATATCTTTATCGTTTATCTCATTAAGTTTCCTTATATCATTTTTAATTTCAAATAAGTTTTCTTTAATACTAACCATATCAGATGCTAGTTTATTATCTTTTAATCTTTGATTTTTCAAGTGATTAATTTCCTCTCTCAGTTTTGTGACTTCATCAATTAAATTGATTAATTCTCCACCAATAATTTCAAAACCACTTGCTGGTGGGAGTGATCTATATGACTCTGCAACAAATTTAGGCAAATCTTTATTCTTATGTTTAGCAGAATGAATTAAGTCCAAAATATCCTGCATATCACCTCTCAACCTATCATCTCCTCTTCTCCATTTTATTTCTTCTCCTAATAAATTCGAAAGTCTTTGTTTAGCATCCTTGATATTAGATGCACCATAAAAAGCAATGCAGGTCATAACAATAGTATCATTATTGATCACATCTAAAGCTGTTGTCACATAACATAGTAAGTCATTAACTTCCATTTTTAACGATTCACTTAAACCATAATAATAAAAGTCTTTGATATAATCAGAAAAGCTATTCAAAGCTTACAAGCTAAAATACAGCACAATTTGTTCATCTTATAGTTTTTATAGAGATAGATAGATAGATAGATAGATAGATAGATAGATAGATAGATAGATAGATAGATAGATAGATAGATAGATAGATAGATAGATAGATGAGAGAGAGAAGCCATAAATCTTTTTTTCAAATCCTATTTCGTACGATTTCACTGGGTGAGCGAAAGTTTCGTACTCGGAAAATTTGCTTATTTTTTCGCTCAACAGCAAGGTATGACGCTTGGCTTTTTCCTATATATTTTATATGAAATATGAAGATCTACCCCGTACGCCCACCGCCTTTTCCAATTTACTTCTTAGGAACAGAGTAGAAGGTAAATTTTCCAAATTTTACTTATTATTAAGTGATATTACTAAAGTAGGCGATTTTTCTTTAAATTTTATTTTTATAATCAGTTTCTTTTTAAACTTTCATATAATATTCTAATCATTTATTTTAGTTTACAGATTTAATTTATTTATAAAAAGACTAAAAAAAATTGGGTAGGAGCTACCTTACCCTGCTACCCTATGTATACGCCCAATGATATGATAGTATATATATTAATATATATATATATATATATTATATATATTATATATATTAATATATATATATATAATATATATATATATAGATATATATAATATGGTATTATATATATATATATATATATATATATATATATATATTATATTATATATATATATATATATATATATATATATATATTATATTATATATATATATATTATATTATATATATTATATATATATATATAATATATATAAGTATAATATATATATATATATATTAATATATATATATATATATATTATATATTTAGATAAATATTGGTTTATATAATAATATATATATATATATATATATATATATATATATATCCGCGGCTTAAAATCTAACTTGCATCCGTGGAATACCACCTCTCTAACTCTAACCCTAATCTTTTGCTCTTGTCTGAGACACAGATGGCTAAGAATTCATCCTCTAACTCGTTTAATATATTCCACTATAAACTTATTTTCATAAATTTTACCGTCTAAAGGGTGGAGTATGGGCCTATGTAAACATAAACACTCCTATAACACATCTCGAGAATCTCGAATCTCCTAATTCGACATTTCTGTGGCTTAAAATCTTTCTTCCTTTTACTACAATTAATCTTGTGCTTCTGCTACTGTTCTCCTAACAGAACAGATTTTCACGCCTTTTTTTGAATATCTTACTACTTCTCACGAGACTGTTATATCTTCTCATCCAAATACTGAGGTCCTCTATTTAGGGGATTTCAATGTACACAACACCGAATGGTTGGGGTCCTCTCATACTGATTTAGGTGGGGAGGAGGCCGAATCATTTAGTATTCTCAACGATCTGCGAGCAACTTAATTAAAGAACCCACACACGTTCCGGATCGTCCTAACCAATTCTTGAAACACCCTCCCCTATGTTTCCCCACTAATCATCCATTTTAAAAATACCCCCCCTGCGCCCTTATTGGTAAATCTGAGCCACAACCTTATATCTCTATAATTTTAATACTTTCTCTCCAACAGCTCCATCCTGCCCAACGCGTTTTTTGGCACTTTGATCGGGCCGATTGGGAGGCCTTGCGTTGCTTTCTACGCTAACTATAATTGGAATGACTGCTTTGACTCTGGTGACGCTTCAAGCTTCTGCCCCATAAGCGTTGGGAGCTGTAATCACAATGGGATGAGCAAGGTTCATTCCTTCTTCGCACAATCTTTCTCTCCTCATGATCCATGGTTCGATCGTACTTGTTCTCTGGCCATTTCAGGCTAGAGACAGTGCGCATCGGGAGTGGAAAAATTCTCGTTCTGCCTATCACTCTTGCTTAATTTTCATTCAGCTAGAAATCGTGCAAGGGATACTCTTCGAACGCAGCAAAGCGGGCTTTCATCAACGAAAGTGCGCTAACCTCCTTGGTTTTCCTATTGACAAATCTTTCTGGCCTCTTGCCCAAAACATCTCTAACAAACTTCTGTAAATCTGCCTTTCCTCCTCTATTCGTTCTATGGTTCTGTTGCTAATCCTCCAACTGAAAAGGCCAATCTCTTCGGCCCTCCTTATTTCCTCTAACTCAAACCCTGCAGATGATTCGGAGCATTCCTCCTCCTTCCTCCTTCTCCTCTCAGGTGTCCTATGCCTTTGCCTGTTATTACATTTGATCGGTGCATGGGCTCCTGAAATCTATGAACGTTAGGAAGGCGGTGGCCCGGATGGCATTCCTCCCGTTGTTTTTGCAGGGAGTGTTCTTCCGTGCTGGCCCCTCCTCTTGTTCAACTATATTCACTATGGTCTCAATTTACTAACACTTTCCCCAGTGTTGGAAGCACGCACATGCCAACCTCTATTCCGAAAAAAAGTAAGCCGCTCTGATCCTTCTAACTATCGCCCTATAGCTCTCATGTATTCTATCTAAGATCTTTTGAAACCCTTCTCACTCTCATTTCTAGACCATCTGGAATCTCATTCACTTCTTTCGACGCCAGTACGGCTTTCGGCGCTCGAGTTCTATCTGCCGATATACTTTCCTATCTTACTTGATTTATGGTTTTCCGCCCTTAGGAACTATGGGGAGACTTGCGTGGTTGCGCTTGGACATATCCAAAGCATTTTGACCGGGTATGGCACGCGTCATTGCTCTCCAACAGCTCCCTTCCTTTGGGTTTCCTCCTTCTCTTTGCTTACTTATGTCTAGTTTTCTCTCCAAATCGCTCAATATCGGCTGTTGTGACGGGGCGACTTCTTCTTTCTTTTCGTCAATTTTGTTTGGTGTTCCACCTCAGGGTTCTGTCTTATTTCCTACTTTATTCTTACTTTCATTAATCTATCTTCTCACCTGCACATCTAACTCTATCCACTCGTATGCCGATGGACTCGACCCTTCATTCTTCAACTCATTTCAATTCTGCTCCTCTTTTACTTCAGGAATTGCCTCTCGTTCTTAATCTTTCCGCATTTCTATTCCGGCCGCAGATCTGCGATAGAATTCCGGTTGGGGTCTCTCAACACTTGATGGAAATTTAATTCTTTAAAACTCAACTTCTACAAATCTCCCTCTCTAAAACACCTTCCAACTCTCTCCTATCTCTTTCGACGTTTCTCTTCGTCTCTGCCTGTTGCACAATATTAAACATCCCTTGGCCTTAACATTAAACAAAAAAATGATCTTGGAAACCTCACATCACAACGTGCTTTAGGGCGGCCCTTCAAAGAAACTGCGGAATTCTGTTTAAGACTGCGTGACTTTTTTTCTTCTTCTCAGTTACTCCAGCCTATACAAGGGCCTCATCCGCCCTTGTATGGAGTAGTACTGCTCTTCATATCTGGGAGGGCTCTGGCGTTTCACCCGGCTTTTGGACAGGTCGAGTCAAAGGCAAAAGACTTATAAACTGTTCCTTACTTTCCACTTCACTTAACCCTCTATCTTTGCCGGCGCGATGTTGTGCTTTATCTCTTTTCTTACAGTACCGCCAGCGGGCAGATGCTCGCAGGGAACTTGTAAACTCGCCGTACCACCACCTTTGCCGGCGCCCGCGCTAGCACAAGGGGGTGCTGCTGTCTGCCGCATGCAGTTTTGTGTGGATATCGGTAACTCCAGGCCTAGCTACGCTGCGGTCTGCTTCCTTCTTTCCTCCCACCTCTGTTCTGTGGAATTCTCTTCCACTCTGTGTTTCCTGCTGAATTTTAATCCCCATCTCGTCAAAGCTTGCGTCTGTGCCCTCATCTGCGTAAATTTGCATTAGTTGGTGCAGCTTCGAGACGTGTAAACACCCCCTCCTTGAATAAGGGCCTCTGCCCCTGTGAGTGAGTGGTGGTGACAACTATAAAAAAAAAAAAAAAAAAAATATATATTATAACAGGTAAACACCACTCATGTCCAGAGACCTTTTCAATGAAAGGGCAAAAATAATAATAATAATAATAATAATAATAATAATAATAATAATAATAATAATAATAATAATAATAATAATAATAATAATAATAATAATAATAATAATAATAATAATAATAATAATAATAATAATAATAAAACAAAGAAAAATCCACACAACTCAAAACCTAACACAAATCTCTGAAAGAGGGATATTAAATGTAGCAGGAAAACCAGATGAAGGTATGAAGTTCCACAGCAGAAAGGTAGATGGAAAGAAGGAGGCATCACAACCAACAAGACTGGGGTTCCCAATATTCACACAGAATTTATGAGAAAGCAGGGCAACCCCAATGCTATAAGAGCCGCAATTGAGGTGAAAGCGAAAGATCAACTTCCACGAGCACTTGTCGTTGCAGTACCTATAGTAAAGAGATAGTGCGCCAATGTTACGTCAGAGA